>JARKHS020019049.1:0-27939 GCA_030143305.2 Amblyomma americanum | reverse complement strand
TCTTTAGGTCGCGTGAGGCACGAGAAAACAGCAACTGCTGAACGGTCGTTTGTTGAAATTACAGCCCTTGAAGCAGGTCGCGGCTTAAGTGCTGTAGTTAATTAAAACTACGTATCAGTGTTTATATTGCAGTTCTTCCATGCGTCAGGTGACCTAAAGTCAAACTACACGTCGCAGCCATCGTTCGGTTGATGAAACCGAAACAGCATGAGGGAAGAAATTCAATTATAAACTATTTAGCGCTAGTAGGCGAATACCACGCGGTGATCCGTGTATTCTGATGTCTAGCGCAGCATTTGGAAGAGAACACGCAATAAAATTTGCTGTCTATAGCCCTTTTAAGCGCCATCCGTAATTTTCGAGGCTACGGTATAGCGAAGAGGTTAACAGGAAATAACCGAAAGAGGACGAAAATGCCCGCAGCGCCCTTTTTTCCATACTACTTTACAGAAAAGGGGTCGCGGAAGCGCAGTGCTGCATTGGCGTAATATTTTCTGTACCAGCTGCACTTTATGTAGAGAAGGGCTCCACAGTAGTTAGGACGAAGCTTCAGCCCTCCTCGTGACAACACTGCGGCACAAACTACTTCGACAGATTTATGCTCTAGGCGACGCTGGCACCAGATGCAACGCTGGGACAGAATCGGCCGACATGGCGCAGCATACCACCACCGGGCTCCTGCACTACAAAGGAGAGTTCGTCGTCGGTGACTGCCGGTAGGAAGCGCTGCCCGAATATTCCTACTACACTGGCAGCTTCAAGTGCTACTGTGATTCGCTAGGATATGCACAGCATTTGGGGATGCGAACGCTGACATCAGCAAATCAGGCGTCCGCCCACAAGGCTGTTCGTGCTTGGAAACGGGGTATAACTGTCCCGCAATGGCAGCTAACGCACGAGGGGTGTGACTCCGCTCGGGAGAACCGCATTCGGCGCCCATGTTTCCAACGAAGACAGCACACGGGAGCGCCCCTCACGCGCAACGGGGTCCGTCCCGCACGGCGGCCGCCGGCGCCATGTGGCAGCCACGTGCGCGCGGCCCTCCGGCCCGACCCCGGAAGGGGAGCGTCAGCAAACAGCACGCACGCCGGGAAGGGCGGCCGACGGGAGCTCGGAGTCGCCGCCGCCGCTGCGCCCAGCACCGCGGCTCCGGCCGCAAGTGGCGTGACACCCTCCTGCGCGTCGCGTCACGTGCGCCCTGCTTTCGCGGGGAAGCGCTGCTCCGTTCGCCTGGAGGCCAGATATATATAAAAAAAAATAAGAACAGAGAACGCCGGGAATATGTTCCGGAGATTTAAGAAATCGCAGTTGCGTGTTGTTGCGTTGTGTTTTATGGCACATAGGCAACTGAGGCCATCATGCGCAAAGAACAAGGTAGAGGAAAAGTCTTGTTGAATATTATAGAAATGTGAGAATCATCCCTGCTCTAGAGGCCCTCAAACATTAATATTGCCCAGTGAACACATACACAAATTTTATAAATGGCTACAAGTAAAAGCTTTAAAGAGGGCCGGGTAACCTCAGTAGCCTTCCTTGGCTGCGGAAGGACATCGAGGCTCTCAACCGATCAAGATAAAAGCCTCAGCTATCTTCTCAGGCATGAGAAATTGGCTGAGGTGTACTAAAATTCAAATAAACCAGTGGGTAAAAAATTTAGTCTCTTGAGAAATCCCGTTTCGTTAAGAAAGCTAAAAACACATGATATATCAACAATTGCATCATCTCCTAAAAGCATTGCGGGATGAACAGGAATGCATTTATTATAAAATTCAGTAAAATACGTTTTTCTTAGTTCTTCCAGTTCCACACAAGAGAATAAAATGCGGTTAACCGTGAGTTCATCTCCGCATTCTTGGCAAGCAGGTTTGTCTTGTTTTGTTAGTGGGAAGTTGTGCGTAAGGTGCGTGTGGCCTATTCGGAGACGGCATAAGATCACTTCCTTGAAACGTTCTTGGTGCACACACGACTTAAATTCGCCTAAAACTGGTTTTACCAAGTGTAGTCTATTTTTGACCTCATTGTTCCAAGCCGACTGATACTTTTTTTCTAGAATCTTTGCTACTAATTTTATGCAATCATTAAACAGCATATCTACTTTCTTTATATCCTTGCCACGAGCTTTAGCAGCACACACATCTGCTCTCTCATTGCCTTTTATTGCCGCATGACTCGGGACACAGCACAGTTTTATATTTTGTCCTTGAGCTGTGGCAGTTACTATGTTGTGTATGATCTCACCAAGCAGAGGGGTGCTTGCATATTTAGAATGGAGAGCTCTAAGTATACTTGAGGAGTCTGTGTAAATAATAGCATTTTTAGGTTCTCACTTAGTATTTTTTATATGGCCATACATACTGCGTAGCAGTCCGCGGTGAAGATGGAGGAGCACTGTCGTAGTCTTACAATTTGCTCCGAATTCCCTCGCACCACTGCGCTTCCTACGCAACTATCTGTTTTTGATCCATCAGTATAAAATTCTGTAAACCTAATGTATTTTTCTTCAAGGGCACGGAATTCTTGTATTATATGTTGCTGTTGAGTTCGCTTTTTACGGAAATGTGCAAGAGTGAGGTCACAGATTGCAGGGAAATTGAACCATGGAGGCAGTGGACCACGTCTTCGAGCAACGCCAGGTAATGCATCCATTACGTCGAGGTTTTTGCACATATCTTCAAAACGCAGGAGAAGTGGTCTTATAGCTAATGGTTTGTTGTTAAATAGTGTTCTAGATGGGCACTTTGTGACTATTTGGTGACAGATATGTTTAGGTAGTGAACGGATTTTTAAAACGTACGAGCATGTGAGCATAGTTCTTCTCTCTGTAAGTGATGGTTCGTTGGTTTCCACATAAAGACTGTTTATCGGTGACGTCCTGTATGCACCGGTGGAAAGACGCAAGCCTAAATTGTGTACTGGGTCTAGCCGTTTAAGGTACGATTGCCTTGCTGATCCATAAACTATGCATCCGTAATCTAATGTAGAACGTACTACAGAGCGATGAATCTGTAAAAGACAAGTCCTATCGGAACCCCAATGTTTTCGTGAAAGTACTTTTAGTATATTCAGAGATATAGAAGCTTTCTTTTTGAGTATGTTTATGTGTGGTAGGAATGTGATCTTTTTGTCATAAGCAATTCCTAGAAATTTGTGCTCATCTTTAATTGCTAGTGCGACTTCATTTAAATACAGGGAGGGATCAGTGTGCAGTCCTCTTCTAAGCAAAAAAAGAACAGCTACTGACTTTTGCGTAGAAAACATGAAACCGTTTTTGTCTGCCCATGTTGTTAGTTTATTTACTGTCATCTGTATTTGCCTCTCACACGATGTAACGCTTGAGGATGTGCAAGCAATCTGGAGATCGTCGACGTAGACAAAATACATGATAGACTTTGGAATTATGTTTGCTAGGGAATTCATTTTTACTATAGAAAGCGTGGTGCTTAAAATGCACCCCTGATGCACGCCGTTCTCTTGAATGAAATTCTTAGAAAGAGTGGCATCCAGGCGTACTTGAAATGAACGGTTGGTCAAAAAGTCACTCAAGCATTTTAGCATTCTACCATGGATTCCGAGTTCTCCAAGGTCCCGCAGTATGCCAAACCTCCATGTGGTGTCATAGGCTTTCTCTAAATTGAAAAAGACCGCAAGGCAGTGTTGCTTGTGTACAAATGCTTCTTGGAACCTGTTCTCCAGGCGGACTAGATGGTCGGTTGTAGACCACGCCTTTTTAAACCCACACTGATGGATGTCAAGAAGATCACGGGATTGTAATATAAACATTAATCTAATGTTAAGGACGCTTTCGAAGGATTTGGCAAGTACGCTTGTTAGGGCTATGGGCCTGTACTTGCCAGGGGAGGTAGGCATTTTTCCCGGCTTCAACAACGGTACAATAATGGCTTTTTTCCATGTCTCTGGAATCTCTCCTGATAACCATATTTTGTTAAAAAATTTGAGAAGCGAGTCTACAGCGTGTTCGGACAAGTGGGCAAGCATTTTGTAATGGACTTCATCTGGTCCTGTTGCAGTCTGTTTACCCGAAGAAAGTACACTGTTAATTTCTTATAGTGTAAATGGGCTATTATATGCTTCGTGAGCGCTGCCCTTTATAATAATAATAATAATTGGTTTTTGGGGGGAAAGGAAATGGCGCAGTATCTGTCTCATATATCGTTGGACACCTGAACCGCGCCGTAAGGGAAGGGTAAAGGAGGGAGTGAAAGAAGAAAGGAAGAGAGAGGTGCCGTAGTGGAGGGCTCCGGAATAATTTCGACCACCTGGGGATCTTTAACGTGCACTGACATCGCACAGCACACGGGCGCCTTAGCGTTTTTCCTCCATAAAAAATCGGCAGTCTTTCTTTTTCGGCTGTGTTTTTATATTTTAAAACTGATTCTGTATAGTTAGAGGAACTACATACAGTGGGAAAATGTTTACCTAATATGTCTGCTTGTTCTTTTATATTTTTCTGTACACCAGGGGCTCTCAGAAGAGGAACTGTGAATGGAGAGTAGCGACCACTCAGTTTGTTGTACTGCCTCCCACATTTTTTTCGAGGAGACTTGGCTGTTTATCGAGGAAATGAAACGCTGCCAGGATGATTTTTCGGAATTTCGACGTGTGTACCGCGCTTCTGCTCTTGCTTTTTTAAAGTTTATAAGGTTCTCCTGCTTGGTGTATCGGCGAAATATACCCCAAGCTTTATCTTGTGTTTTTTTTTTTGCTTCTTTGCAATCTCGTGTCCACCACATTTTATGGTTGCGTTGCACTATTCCTGAAGATTGGGGGATAGCCAAGTGTGCGGCAGCAAGAATGCAATTTGTTAACATTTCATTCATTTCATTTGCATTAACATTTTCTAAAGTAATATTTTCTAACGTGGCTGGTGTTCTAAAAAGCTGCCAGTCTGCTAAATTGAGCTTCCAACACCGTGGTTTTGTCTGGGTGACTGATGGTGGGGATGACAGGCAGATTTCAACAGGGAGATGATCGCTTCCGTATGGGTTGTCTAAGACATCCCATTTAAAATCGCTAAAAACTGATGGAGAGCTAAAAGACAAATCTAAAACACTCATTTTTCCTGAACTAGGGGAGCAATAAGTCGGTTTACCGGTGTTCAATAAACAAATATTGTTGAATAGTATAAAATCCTCAATAACCTGACCTCTGCTATCGGTTTTCTCACTGTCCCAGAAACAAGAGTGTGCATTAAAATCGCAAACAATCAAGTATGGCTCCAGTAACTGTTGTAAAAGGTTCTCTAATTCATGCTGTCTTACTTCCAGATGTGGTTGAAGATATACGCTACAAGGTGTTATGGTTTTGTAACCAAGTTTTGAGTTTGATCTCGCTAGCTGCTACGCCAGGTTGCACAATGATGCCTACGCCTCTCGAGAGTCTGCTCGCCCCCTCTCGGTCACGGCGGAAGACAGTACACTTCTTTAGCACCTATGTGTGCTGAGGGCCTAGATTGGTTTCCTGCACACATAAAGCAATAGGCGAAATTGTGTTTAAAATGTCTTTTATGCCTTTATAGTTATTTATGAGACCTCTGCAGTTCCAGTGTATTATGAAAGCCATCTTAATGTTGTGTGCGTGTGTGCAGATAAAATTAGATTAACTTTGACTTGGCCCCTTGACTCGGAGCCTCATTTTTTTTTATCGATCCAAAGGCCTCCGCCGTCCGTCCGTTGTGGACGGCACGGGGCTGCACTGGGTCGTGTCCATCGACTCAGCAGAGGCGCTGGACGACCGTGCAAGGCGCACGCTGACTTTTGAGTTATACCTCGACCTGTGGAAAGAGGTCTTGAGGCCCGCTGAACCGGGGGTCTGCGCAGCCTGCTTTGGGGTTGGCGGAGTAGTATCAGCTACTCCACCAGGGGGCGCGGATGGCTTTGCCATAGGCCCGCTGCGTGTGGCCTGGACAGGTTCCGAAGCCTGGTGTGATTATAGTGAACTAGAATAGTTCTAGTTCACTATAGGTGTGATGCGCCGCGCCCATGCACCGCATCAGCGAAGTTTGTTTTTGCAGTGAAGGAGAATCTGTTTGTTTCGGCGTATCGCCTTTTGCTTTCTTGAAAGAAATGTTTTCAGTGGTATTCAGAGTAATTATTGCTTTTTCTTTTTTCCAGGACGGAGAAGCCCTGGAGTATGCAGCATGATCTCTCTCACAATTTGTGCACCGCGGGGCAGCAACACATTCATCTGACTGGTGGTCCTCCGACGAGCATTTCGCGCAAGTTTTGCGGCCGCGACAACTCTGTGAGCCGTGGCCGAACCTCTGGCAATTGAAACATCTGCGTGGGTTGGGTATATATGACCTTACATTTATTTTCAGGTACCCGACTTCAATGCTTTCAGGTAGTGTGCTGGTGTTGAAAGCGAGGATCATGTGTTTCGTATCTATTTCCTTGTTTTCCTTCCGGATCTTTATCCGCTGAACATTTATGACATCTTGGTCGGCAAGGCCTTCAAGCATTTCTTTTTCAGACAGGGGAACAAAATCAATTTCTGATATGACACCTCGGACGGTGTTCTATGATCGGTGTGATGTGATGGAGACAGGAATCTCCCCTATCGATACAATGTTTGCAAGCTTCGAGGGCTGGACGGTGTCACGTAGTTCGAGCAGTTAGTCGCCACTAGCCATTTTTGATACCTTGTACCCAAGCCCAAGGTATCTGTAAGGCACTTTGCTACCAGGAATGGGGAAATCAGTCTCGCTTGTTGTTCTTCAGATTTCCTATGAATAACATGAAATTTTGGGAATGACACTTTTCTTTTTTGGAAAAAAAATCGTCATCGCTCCGCCCTCTTTTTAGAGAGCGATCAGGTTGGGAATGGAGGGGAGCCATAAAAAAAATTAGTTTTTCAGCCACGGTGCCAGCCACCCACCACGGAGCCCAACAAAGGGAAGGGACAGCAACTTGCACGCAAGTCCTGGCCACGCCAGCTTTACACCTCAGCTAAAACCAAATATGACGATACCCAGGGTAGTTCGCCACACAAGGTTAACCCTAGCCGCCCATGAAGAAATGAAAAAACCGGGAAACGACGAGGATACAGGACAGTAGTCAGAAAGAAGATAGGAAGATAGGGTTGAAGGAGGACAGGAAAAGGCGCCTGCCGATTTCCCCCGGTCAGGTCAGGCCGGAGGTGCCGTCTACAGGAAGCTGGGGCCAAAGTGGTGCGTTGTCTCCGCTGAGGGGCCTTTAAGGTCCAAACGCTCGGCATCGGCTCAACCACCAGGATCCCCTTTTCCCCGGACACGGCGATGCCACGCACGGCGAGGCGCGGGTGCTCGGGTCCGTGGTGATGCACTGTTCACCATCATCCCGCTGCGGGAATGTCCCTGCGGATGCTCGGGAACCCTTGGTGTCGCCACTCACCAACGCCTGGAAGCTGCAGGCGCCCCCCTGCGGGGGAATCGCAGTTGCGTCCCCTCATTCTTGCACGATCTCACGTGTTTGCCGCAAACAAATCGTCTCGCGAAGAAAGCTGCGAATCTTTCCTAGGGCGCTCAGCACCGCCGAATGACGTTTGACCCGGCACTACGCGTTCCGCAGAAGGCTCCTGGACGAATGCGCGACCTCCCAGTTTTCTGGGGCCAGGCGTACAAAGGATCTACCAACAACTTGCCCATCGCAGACTGCACGGCCAAGTGCCATTCGAGGCCGCGAAAACATCGGAGGGACAGGAGGCGGAAAGAGTTGTGTCATTGTCTCTTACGCCCGTATACTCTGCTCCGCTTCTCTCAGCATGTTCCCAATCTTAGACCACATATTCCATCAAGAATTATCGTGAAGTGCGCACGACACCTTCAGCTATTTGCGCAATTTGTGCCGCTCCGAAAACTGGGACGAAACGGGCCGCGTTTAAACGAAACTACCTTCTGCCAAATCAGTTTACCTACGCCAAGTATAAGTGAAGGCATCAATAAAGAAACCGTGTAACCTCGGTCCAACAGCTTAGATGCTGCGTTTTTGGGATTCGAGCCGGGTAGGATGGGATTTTTTACCCTTTTGCTTACCTGAGAGAAGAGTTTGTTCGCGCAAAAGCCACAATAGGAGCAACAGCCAGAGGCAGAGGTCTAGCTCATAAAGATGGGACTGCGCAGCGCTATGCCTGAAACCCTGTGGCGCAGCCAGCACATCTTCGCGGATGCACCTCCAGTAAAGCGTTGAAACGCGGGCAGGCGCACAGGCACGCGCGTAATGAAGCACAGCGATCCCACACGAAAGTCCTATTGTCTAAAGCAAACTACTTCGGTAAAAAAAAAAAAGTGCGGTCTTCGCTCGTACTTGCGGGGTTCATAGTGTGGCCCTTTTGCACATCTCGAGCGCACGAGCAGCCCCTTTAAGAAGCTGCGTTAGAATACACCTCACCGCGCATAACAGGGCATGCTTGTGGCCCCGAAACGCCGCATACGCTTCATGCCAGTGCGTGCAGTGGTTAGCTAAGAAAGGCCACTCCGGCATCAGCGCCGGGGGAAGATACAGTCACAGATGAGCGTATATACCGGGTGTTTTTTTTTTTAACTGTTTACAGGTCGTGATTTTAAATCCTGCACGATATACATCGGTGCGTTATATGCAGGTGAATTGTACAGCAAGGCGCGCATTATGTACAGTCGGGGACAAACGCCTCTGGACCACGTGGTCCGCAAACAAAGCCAATAGCTCTGTTATTAACTGCCGGCTGGAGACCACACTAGTGGAGGTGAAAGAACACGATTTTGACTTTCACCTCCACAATTGTGGCCACCAGCCGCTTGATAGTAATAGAGCTATGGGCTTAGTTAGCGGAGCACATGGTCCAGAGACTTTTGTCCCCGATTGTACGTGATATAGAGCTCAGTGATGATGAAACGATTAACTAAAATTAACTAATAAACTCTTTTACTTTTGATTTCAAGGGTCAACATTATGTCAAGAAATTGACGACTGTCAACACAGAAGCCGAGTCCAGTTTATAAATTTTCTTTATCAGCATTGCATTTCCAAATATTTAACGTCAAAAACACGTTTTTTTTTTTAGCTCGTACAGTTCGCTTCCCGCAATGCATTTTTAAAATGGTGTCGCTGGGCGCAGTATTGTCGCGGAAATCACGTTCACTGCTTCTGCGGCATATAATAGACAAACGACGCCATTTTAAAAATGTGCATTGCGTGAGCCAACTTTACGAGCTAAAAAGAAAAGCGCGTTTTTGACGTCAAATATTTCGAAACGCATTGCCGATAAAGAAAATTTATAAACTGGGCTCAGCCTCTACGTTGACAGCCTTCAATTCCTTAATACAGCGTTGGCCCCTAAGATCACAAGTAAACAAGTTAAATTTAGTTAATCGTTTAACCGTGAGCTCTATCATCTACAATATTTGTCAAAAATATACAGCCCAAAGGGTTTGTTTCCAAGCCGTGTAGCCGGGCTCTTTACGACATTTGGCAGTCCTTAGCTTAGGAGGGTTGAGGGCTCAAGTTCATCCCTGCTTCGTGAGATTAGGGCCCCTAGCATTGAAGAGGAACCACGCTGCAGGGCTCAGAAGCAGACCCCTTGGGCTGTGTACTTTTGACAAAGACTGTACATCACTGAGCTCTATCACGCACCTACTTAATGTTCGCCCGGCGGTACAATCCACCTGCACAGACCACACCGATGTATCTCTCGCAGGGTTTAAAATAACGATCTGTAAACAGTTAAAAAAAGAAAAAGAACACCCGGCATATGTGACCATTACCGAAACGTTTGGACGCGCTCTATAAGGTTTTTTTTTTTTTTTACTGGGTTGGAGAGGGGTAGCCAGGGGCTCTCCGATAGGAGTGATATGCTGCGCGTTTGAAGTTCTTACAGCCCATGCATGCGTCCGGGTATAGGGCAGGGTATGAAAGGTATTTGTGGCGCAAATTAGAGAACGCACGGGTTTGGAGCTGTGACCATCCGCTCGGGTGAGGGATTTGAGTAGGGGTGGGTATTTCAGTCTGCTTCCTTCGTAAAATTGCGTTATCTCGGTGTTGGTGCGGCTATTTGATGGTGGTGGGTGCGCTTCCCTCGTTGTATTCGCGGTCTGCGAGGCCTCGTCTCCTAAACGCGGCCGCTGCGTGCCCGGTGCTTGAACCTGCGACGAGTGCTTCACATATTACACATACGGGCGTCCATTGAGGCTCGTAAGGATGGTGTATGAATTTCAGTTAATGCCGACAGCACATCGCAACGCAGACTTGGGCTGCGCTAAGTGTGAGCTGGGCCAGTGCCTCCTAGACCTTGAAGCAGCCTTAGCAGCGAAGGAAAAACGCTAGAAGGCACCGCGCTTGCTCCATCTGGGCCGCTTCGATTATGAACTACATAGAACAAGGGCCCCCGGCAGGCGGCTCTTCCCAACCGGTCCGTTCAGCCGGTGCCTTTCTAACGTAGCTGTGAGCCAGGGGTATTCCGAAAGCACTGCCTAACGGCGCGCCTAGCTCTAGCCTCCACATGCAGTTGAACGTTTCGCAGCCTTTGGACACAGGAGTCGGCAAATTCGCTTCTTTTGGAATGCGAACGCCACGATAAGAACTCTAAAACGTACTATCGCCAGCACAGTCACGCAAGCGAACTGCTTAAAATGTATGATGATACTAGGCTCCTTGCTCTGGTAACAACATCAGGCGACTGGGTAGCCAGGTGGAGCTACAATAAATGTTTTTGAAAGAAATCACGTCCCGCAAACTTTTGCTGGCGACTGTACGCTTTAAAGCAAAAAAATTAGCGGCGGAAGGAGAGAAAAGGCGACACGCACTGTACGTGAAATAACGTTTTATTTTAGGAAAAATGAAACAGAATAACATCGTATAGACACATGATGTATGTACAGGAAAGTTCGTTCTGAAAGACGCACTACTCTTAGAGAAGGGGAACCCCCGAAGCGCGGCGAAGGCGCGCCCGTGCACAACTTGATTGTGGGGTCGGGAGAGCTCACCAAAAACACAGAGATGCTCATCACAAAGCAGGTTACAAAAAAAAAAACGAAAAAAAAGATGCTCGCTTTCTTTCATTGTACTTGCCTCACAATTGCTTCTAGAGACATTCATTATAAATATATATATATATGTGTGTATATATATATATGTACGTATGTATATATATATATTATCATTTTATTTACATTTATTACAGTCAGATTCTAAACACACAGCATACGGGCGCGGGGAAGGTTGGGGAAGACAGAAAGGGACAGGGATACGGAAGATCGTGTGTTGTGTGTACATAACTTTTGTTTTGTTGCAGGAACATCGCAAAAACTGTGCTCGAGATCCTTGGAAAATGACTACTACTCATTTTGAATGTCAGAGAAGCCATGGCAGCAGACATTTATTTGAAAAAAAAAATAGAGGGAAAAAATGCCGAAGGATTGAACCTAAGGATTCGGGGAAAGTTTCCCCCCGGGGCGGGTGTTGAAAACAAGCACAGCTAGGTTCAGCGCCGGACCCAGAAAAAGCAGCACAGGGTACGAGCAAGAGAGATGAGTAGGCGGCGGAAAAGAAAACGGCAGCAGCAGCAGCGGCAGCAGCAGCAGTCTCCCTCTTGCGGGCTTCGCTCAGCGACCTCACCTTCCCGGAAGGAAGCGTTCTCGGGAGCATCGGCCAAGTATTCTCTCCTCAGTGACAAAACAAAAAACAAAACAAAACCTGAAGTGTCGTTCCGGAGTCTGCTGCTACACTGCAGTGGACCTGCTCGCAATCACACGCACACAGGAATCTAGACATCTGCAGACGGGGGGGATCGGAGAGCGTTCCATGGTCAATCAGCGTTGGACATCACACAGCCGCAACTTTCTCAGGAGTATCTCAACGGCATGGAGAGAAACAAAGAAAGGGGGGGGGGGGGGGGGTGTAGAGTTCCTTGGACCGCGGAGGCCGGGTTTTTGCAGGCTACAGCCGGGCTCCGGATGAATTTCCATCGCCCGTGCTTTTGTAGCGATAGCTACATTACACACTAAACAATTTCTCACCCTTTAGGGTGTAAATCAGCTGTCCCCAGGCGAACACCCTTTTCCAATTTTTCGGTGCTAAAAAAAGGGTGCAGAGATCAGCACCCTTAAGGAAGGGTGCAATTAATGATATTTTAGAGGATGTAAAGATTGCACCCCCATTAAAGGGTACTATTTTTCCATAACACCTATACGAATGCATGTTGGAAGGGTGCTCCACGTTGATCCACCCATGAAGCAAAAGCTTTGGACTGATGCGCGCCCTCTAAACTTTCATGCTCTGCACCCTTCCTGAAGTGTGCTGATCTCTGCACCCTTTTTAGCACCCAGAAGGGTGTTCGTCTGGGGACAGCCGATTTGCACCCTTAAGGGTGAGAATTTGTTTAGTGTGTACGGTAGCATTTCGAGCCTTCACCGTGGCGGTGGCGGCGCCGCCACTCTGTCTCGTGGTTGGTCACGGGGTGCGGCGCGGCGCCGTGGCTGATCACATGGTTGGTCACGTGACCAAGTTCCACTCGGCCAGCTGTAGCTATCTCGTCACTCCAGGTTTACCCAGAGCTAAACCACCGCCATTTTGTTTTTGTTTTTTTCAAATATCCCGGAACACCGCTGGAAGGCCAGAACTGTGCGCAGCGTTGCGCGGAGTCTGTTAGCAGCCTCGCTCGCTACGTTGGCCGTTCTGGCTCAGACTGCCAGCCGGTTCATCGCGGGTCAGATGGTATGTCCTCGAGATTACCGGCCGATGCGTTTGTTGTGAGCCGGCAACACTCAGAGGATGCGACTCTTCGTGCAGTCGGGAAAGGGGGGGGGGGGGGGCTGGAGGGAAATTAAACCACTACGCGAGAGCAGGCGGACTTTGTACTGAAGGCCGGGAGGCCGAGATTCTTTTCGGTTTTTCCCAACCGGCTGTCCCTGCCGACGCACGGCCGGCCGGAATAAGAGGCTTTTCTTTGCTCTTTCACTCAAAAAGTTTTTTTTTTGTAAACTTTCCTTTCACTTTTCCTCTTTTTTTAACCTTTTTTTCACACCTTTGGACGGGAAACTTGTCCGCTGACAACCGGGACAACACAATTAAAAACGAAAACGAGACAAAAAATAAAGCACGGGGTCGCATGAAAATGACGGATGCGCAACACGTGACAAATGCCTGCAGGGCTGGCAGCGGGGGTGGTCGGGCGGTTGGAGACTGGGTACACAATTTGGTGCGAATAATGCCCACAGATTACGTTCGCACGCAAAATTTCCATCTTTCTCGAAAAAAGAAATGACAAAAAAAACACCGAACTGAAGCGGACTATGTCGATTTCTCAACGGCGCAGGGCGAAACCAGCCTCCAGACGCGGAAGCGAACCACTGGGACGAGCCCTTCGACCGCGGCACCGGCGTAAATAATTGAGCTGAGGCGAGAGAGGTCGCACCACTCGAGACGAAACACAGTCTTCAGGAAGCAACACTTGTCGGACTGCATATGCGGCTCACTCTAAAAGGCGAAGCAACGACCACAAGTTCCAGTGTCAGGACAAGAACAGCGATAAAAAAAATAAACAATTGCAGCGTTACATTTTGTTCGCGGGATGTGCGGTGCGTTTCGATGGCAGAGGCCGCTCACTATTGCCGTCAAAGAACGAGAAACGTTGAAATGCACCGGCCAATGACGGCGACTCAAGAAGTCGCCGGAACATGTAAATCACTGGGAAAGCAAGGACTAAATGGAGGAGGAGGAACCGGTGTACCGTTATCCAATGTAGCTGCGTCCGTGCAGAGCAGCGGGGGACGCGCACAAACGGGGGAAATGCAGGACGCCACGTCGAAACGCAAAAAAGGGGGGGGGGGGGGGGGAACGGAGGGGGGAAAAGGGGGTGTGCACGCGGCGGCGACGCTCGCCAGGCGTCCCAGGTACGAGGGGGGGCACACGCGCAGCAAGCCCAGGCGCTGCAATACTGATTCTCAAGACGGCTGCCCGAGCCGGCGACCGCTCCCGCGAGAATGCAGTTGTTCCCGCATTGCTATGGATGCAAGACCTGCCTCCAGAAATGCATTTCAATGACCAAACGTGTCGTCCTCCTCTAAAATTTCCCAGGGAAGAGAGGCCACGACACTCTCTCATGGGCAAGGTACACAAGTCTTCTGGGACGGCGACGCAGGCTGACACCCACTGCGAGACACACTGGCCGCCTACTTTCCAAACCAAGCTACGGACTTTTGAAGGGCTGTTCACACATTTCATCCACGGACCGAAAACGAGGCAGGCGCCCTTCTGCTCCCAGCATTATGCCTCGGCTGTTCCGAGCAAGGTTCCTCTCCGCAAGCTCACTCAAGACACGTGCAACTGCATTCGTTTTGGGCTGCACTAAAGCACAGAGCAATTTTTGGATGAAATGGTATATTCCTGTTGATGTTATGGGGAACTTGCGCTGAAGTTTGTGGTGCCGATTGCAGCGCCATAACACACTGCCTAGCGAGAAGAGCAAGCAGTTTTGGGTAGTACTATGACTACTTTTCCGCGCCACCTTCAGGCGTTTATTGGCGTGAGCCTCCGCGCTCTGTCGAAGGCGCACGAGCCGTGCGTCAGCTATCTGGGCTACGCCGAGAGAAGCTAGGCAATGAATGCTGCCAGCCAAACGCGGGTATCTAATCGCGCAGAATGGCCCAAGCGGCTGGCAAAAGCAAGTTTTGAGTCACCGAATGGTACAATTGCAGTGCCACCTTGGCAGCGCAGGTTCCCCATAACACACGGGCAAAAAAAAAAGGCTACCTTTCAGATGCAGTTTCTGAATCGCTCCAATTCATAGGCGCGAATACCTTCCAACAATTCGTATGCAAGCAGCTTTTTTTTTTTGCAGCGATTCTAGCAGACGTCCCCAGCGGGCGCTGAAGCATGCTCAGACTTTTTAAAAAATGCACCTTTCCACTCATTACTCCGAAATGGGTACGACTGACGGGTGGCGCTTTACACGCAGGCGCTGCGGTTTAAAACCTGTCGTCCTTGTTCATCGCACTCGTCGTGCGATTGTTCACTGCGTCGTGTGAATCCCCTCACAAAAGGCTCGATCGAAGGTCGCGTGACATGCGCGACGCTGCCAGCAGTTTTAGAACAGCGCGATCCGCGCACCGCTGCCGTGATCCGCTTCAGCAGAACGTAAAACTGGGCGCGAGTTTTGGTGAAGGTTATGCAATTTGGAGAGCGCAAAAAAAAAAAAATCACGAAGCGTGAGCAAGTGTCACACTAGTGCTCGTGCGTGGCCCTTGCCTGTTCTTTTTCCGCGCTGTCCAAAATGCATAATCCGCTTAGGCGGAGAACCCAGCCGCGCCTGCGTAGAAAGTTCCCCAAGGAAGCGGAACGCGCAATTCTACAACTTTCTAAACATCGAGTCAACTGATGCTCGCGGCCAGTACTGAGGCTCTAGGAGAGGGTGTCAGCCCGCGTCGCCCTCTCGTGTATGCGCGTAAAAATATACAATGAATATGGCGATGGAGGAAAAAAAATAACACGGCGAGGTGTGCAAACCCCAGGCAGAGAATAAACAACAAGAAAAAATGTACAATAAAACCGTCGCTCGATGCCTCTGACGAAAGGTGCAGAATAAAAAAGAACCGAAAAACTGCAAGCCCTACGTGCAGAAGCCAGATCGACACGTTCCACACAACCATATAAACAACTCTCACCCTGTTCTCTTTGGACACACACGCACGCACACACACACGCACCAGGATGTATATATTAGGTAAAACACGCACGAGGGCTGCGCACCTCCTCTCAAAAATATCGCGGAAGAAAAAAAAAGGAGGCGCGCGCATTCGGGTGCTCACACAGATATCCGTTTATGATTTTTTTTGTTTCTTTCGACTATACGAGAAAGCGTGACACCCCCGCCAGACTCGCGCAAATACACAATTCACTCACAAACGCACGAGTGAGTATACACAGAACCACGCACCCACGCACGTACACACCATTCGCATGCACATGCGAATCGAAGTATTGCAAATAAATAGTTTGTATTCACTACAGGAAAAATTCACATGGAAAAGGAAAACTGTTGCCGCCCCTCAAAATCATGACTTGGCCTTCCTCATTTATTTTCCATTACAGAAATGCGGTCAATAGGGAGGCGTAATTCGGATGTGCCAGAGATGCCGACACACACACATGAAGGACGCAGCAACAACAAAGGGCGTGTTCCGATTCGTGCCAGCACAGCAGGCAGTCCAGTTCACTCACTCACTCACTCACTCACTCACTCACACACACACACACACACACACACACACACACACACACACACACACACACACACACACACACACACACACACACACACACACACACACACACACGCACACGCACACGCGCACACGCACACACACACACACACACACACCACACACACACACACACGCACGCACGCACGCACACACACACACGCACACATACACGCACGCACAAACACACACGCACGCACGCACGCAGCCAAGCACCGCAAGCAGACGCAAAAGTGACACAAACTTCCGATGCCTCGACGAAAGAGAAGCAACGCGAGGCACAGCTTTCGAGAGGCGTCATCTCACGGGTGGTCTGCGTGCTCACATCGCAGCCCGCACTGTGCGATGGGCGAATCGGAACACACCCCGTGGGACAGCAAGGAGGAAAGAAAGACGAGGCCCCACCAACTCGCAGAGGCATCACCGACAGCACAAACGGTATATTGCTTGCTCGCAGCGGTGACTTGGGACAGACCGCTGCACCGGCATTATTACTGGCTCTCTCTCGCCCCCTTCCTCGGGGACTGGAGCGGCGGAAGAGAGGGGGTTTGAGTTCGCACCAGCTGCTCGGGTGAGTGGTCAACATCATGGTCACTGAGGGGCGGGGGGGGGGGGGGTGCCAAGGGGGACGGGGGCAGGCCGGAGTCGTCGTCGTCTGGCGTGGATGAAGGGGGGAGGGGGCTAGCCTAGACGGCGTGCTCCTCCACTAGACAGAGCCTCTTGGTGGAAATGGCCATTCCGCCGTCGCTGGTCATGCTCTGGATACTGCTGTGGTCGTCCGTGTCACTTTGGTTGCTGTTGTAGCCCATGATGTCCACTTCGTCTGCGCCAGAGCAACCAAAGAAAACAAAAGGACACGTTTAGTCGACGCCCGCACGGCACCCGGGCACTGGCGCAAGAGAAACCAGCCTATGCAGTAGTGCACGTGGTCAGGCTGATGGCACATGATTTGCTTACTCCCCCTTGCGTTCTTGCACCATGTGAGACCACGCACAACGCAAGCACAGCTTGTAAAAGGCTCGGACTAGCCATCGAGCATCACCATCCTCATCATCAGCCTGACTACGCCCTCTGCAGTACAAAGGCCTCTCCCGTGTCTCTCCAATTAACCCTGTCCTTTGCCAGCTGCATTCACCCTTTGCCTGCCATCCGCCCACCTAACCTTCTACGGACCCCTGCTACGCTTACGTTCTCTTGGAATGCACTCCGTTAACCGTAAGGACGAGCGGTTATCTTGCCTTCGAACATATATAGACAGCTTCAACTCAGGGTTCGTCGAGCATGCAGAGGTCATAGAGCAAAGACTTATCGGCCGACACTTGGTGAGCTCACGCAGTGAATAGCTCACAGCATAAACGGTGCACAGGGCTTCTCTCTAATGCACTCGACGAGGAATTGACAGTGCACTTTCGATAACACCCGGCGAGAAAAACTGCTCCACTGCACACCGTCGCATATTATCGAGCGTTGATTGCACGCGAATCGCGACTACAGCGCTGCCGATATGACACGTGCTGAAGACGGCCTTACTTCTAAGGATAGAATTCTGAAGTGAGCTGCAGCCCATGTCTCAATGCACTTGACCCACTTAGTGGATCTGGATACATAACGAATTAAATGGGCCGACCTAGATGCGACAATATTGCGCTTGCTCCCTTTCGCAAAAGACGGCAACGTCAGGTACTGCGCGGCCCCTCACTGACAACACTGAAGGCACAGAGATAAGATGGCCCAGCCTTATCCAAGTGCAAGGACGGCACAAGGTCAGCTTGCGTCGATGCCTTAGCGCGGCGTCGAGGCGACAACGCAACGCAGCGCTCTCCGACAAGTGTTGCACGCGTACTGCACACAGCTCAAGCGAGCAGAAACCAGCCAGCAGTGGCAAGGCCGCTACAAAGGCCGAACATTCAACGACGGCGGACAGTGACGCTGTAACATTCGACACGGGGAGCAGGACCTCTTCTGCTCCCTGGACTCGGGCCGGTCACGCGGTGACGCCACGTGCCGCACGTTTTCAGGGGCGCAAAACACCGGATGGCTCCTCTTGCCACCAATCTCTTCCCGGCTCGTAAACAAGCCGGCCTGCGCCTACAGCATCGATCGCGCGACAGTGCCACGAAAACGCGGCCCGCAAGGCCGGGCATGCTAAAACGGCTGAGACGCGCAGCTCGCGATACCGCATCCGGGGTAAACAGGCAGCCCCCAGAAGAAAGTATTGCTCCGCCAGCATGCCCCACTTAAGCGCCAGCGCGGCGACGCGCGGGCATTCGCCGACCCCTGCTTCGCCATCGCGGCTTGCCAAACCAGGACCACGACAACTTGACCAGTAGGAGCACCGAACCATGGTATACACAGCAGTTTGCATTACAGTAGAGCCCACTTATAACCAACTTGAGGGTCGCACGGATTTGGTTCGTTGCATCCACGTAGCAAGTAGGCTTCCCATATTACAGCCGAAAATACACGGTCAAGACAAAAGTGGTGGTTTTTATTTTTTTTAAATCCGGTACGCACATCGCGGGCCTTACCACTGCCCCTTGGAAACGCTCCAGCAACCGTCAAGTGCTTATCGCCGAGACTCTCGCAACCAGCGAGTTGTTTTAGGAACGCGAAATGATGGGCTTCCTCACTCCGATACCCGACGACGTTGTAATGATGCGGCAATCGAAGCTAGTGCAGCCTGCGTGGGCGAAGAACCTGCAGTCAGCGCACTGCCTCCGCGCGGCACAGGTGGAGCACAGCCCACTGGACAAGCGACGCACACGATGTCATCAACCAGCTAGCTGGGTCAGCGAGACATACCACATGGCTGATATTCAAAGTTCTCATATCGCTGCCATTGCACGGCTGGTCATCTACCATGGCCTGACTCTTTGCCCAGCCGGCACGCACGCACTGATTGACCTTGTAGTCTGCCGGCGCGCGCTTGGTCGGTGGTTAACTGTTATCTCAATGCCGCCCTTCTTTTGTGGAGGAGTTTTCGGTCCCAACGGGCGTTGGGTCTCGGGAGGCGTTCTCCGCGCTAACGGAAGCGCGTATTTCTCAATTGCGGGGGGTTTCGAGGGCGAGAACCTCCTCATTCGGTCTAACCGCGCTTTGTATATTGTAGATGAGCAGTGCAATTGTCCTAATACATATTACAACGCTAGAATCGCCCTTGTTCGTAATAAGCGGGCGTTCGTTACATCCCCGGCCACACTTATAACGAACGCTCGATTATTGCGCACACGAGGGCGGTGCTACCGTCGAAGTATCCATTAGGACAAGGGCAATGGACCTCAGATACAACGAACTTTAGCCGCACCATTCGAATACAACGAACCAGGAGGCGCCAAAAATCCCTCCCCCCCCCCCCCCCCCCCCCCCCCCCCAGTCGAAATATTCGCGACCACTATCATCCCTTGTGACAGTACTGCGGAAAGAACACGGCAACCCAAAAAGCGATGAAAAATTCGGCACAGACACTTACGACGGCTTACGTGTGATGGTTTCCAGTCCACTTACTACGAACTTGGGATACAATGCAGGCCGACCGTGTAACCGTCAGGCTATAGTTACATAAGTGGGCTCGACTGTATCACTGACCGGGCACCGCACATTCAACAAATAATTACGGGTAACTTGCTATTCCAAGAAATATCACGAGGCGCTCTGTTTTACCCCTATCATTTTTTTTATCATTTTGGGGGAGGGGCCTTGACAGGTATTCTGTACGGACATTTTCTCCTCATCCAGGAACAACCAGCCACTACTGAGAAGCCAATCCCTACCGCTCTGGGTGCCTAGACGGAACGGGGCAAGGTGCACCTCTTCTTACGTTGTGCGTCGTTCGCGATTGGCTGCACTATCAATCTCGGCCCCTGACTTCTCGTGCCGGAAGTGCTCCAGCGCACGCGGAAAGCGCGGCGGCTCCGGAAGCCAGCAAATGTAGTTCCCAAACTAGGGGCTGCCCTGGCCCTGCATTCCCGGACCCCAAGCATCAGAGTCCCACACACGTTTCTCGCGCCGCCAGTCCGAGCTGCGGCCGCTAGAACGGAGATTAAGCACGCGGATTTCGCACAGATAAGCAACGATAGCAGGCATTTCGTACGCGTCTCTAGCGTCATGGCACCACTTCTGAAAGAAACTCAAGTCGGCCTGTATCACTGAAAAAGGTAACGTTCACAAGCTATAGATGATGAAAACAGCATGCAGGTAGCGCCGCCAGCCGCTTTCAAGAGCTTTCTTGAGCGCAGATTCCTAAAGCCTCGGCTACACCACCGTTCAATGCCAAACAATGTTTCGGTGCCGGAACAAAGATCAATTTTTTTAATTCGATTCTCATAGCAATAAGTGCCTCTTTTGCTGTCGGCCAAACACCGCGATAGCCCCAGAAACCCTCAAAATAGATTTTCACCAAGAACGAGAATTGGATGGAGCTGTCCTCAGCCTCCGCCTTTAAACGAGCCTATGGATACCGCCGAAAGTGAAAACATTTAATCGCGCTCTGAATGCTAGAAAAGGAGGCAATTAAAGGGCGAACCAATAGTTTCCCCTGCGCTATAGGTATTTTATGGCTGCCCCTCAAACTCACAAACATCGCCCGCAGCGGCAAAGCGACTCTCGCCGCACCCATATCCGCGCCCTGTCTCGACGCAGGCAAAGCAATGTTCCGCGCCAACGGGAATGACGTCATCGGAAGATGGTCGTTCATGCAATACGCCAGAAGAGGAGCTCCTGCGCAGGAGGATCACAGGGGCTCTGACATGTCGCCACCAAGTTGTGACCGGAAACTGCGTCGGTTAACCGCGAGGAGAGGACATTCGGCTTCCAATGGAAGGAGCGGCGCTACAGCAGAACACTGCGACGCCATGGCCACTGGCGGCTTGGCCTCCCCCCGAACTGTAGTACACTGAGCTTCGAGTCGATCCGGCTACAAAAGCGAGGTTCGCCTTCTCCGGACCAGTACCGGTTCGGCCGACGGGCGCAAACAAGGGCTTCGCGCTCCCTCGACATTGGCGATGAAACCGCCTCTGGGCGAACAGCGCGATCGCGAGCTGGCACAGAGCGCGGGCAGCAGGGGACCGACTCAGCAGCCCTCGTTCGGTCGGGCCGACCCTTCGCGTGAAGGGACGCCTCAGTGGCATTCGCGGAGACACACCTGATCGGCGAGATTCGCGAGGCAAGCTGCGGCGGTCACGTAGCCTCGCAAGCCAGCCGGCGCACAACAAACCGGCAAACCGTGACAGGCGCGTATCCGAACGAGTGAAAGTTTTTCTTAGAATGCGGACGAGGTGCCAAAGTAAGCAGCTTGCACAACGCCAGCGTCGCGCGCGAACGGCTGCAAGTCGCAGGTGCTAAAGCCCCGAGCGGCTCCTTCCGACCGAACACCGGGCGCGTACACCGCGGTGCCCCCGCGCCAAGGTCAGTCGGCCAGGAGCGCGACGCTCCCGCTCGCCGATGGCAGAGCGCCCGGGAACTTTTAATAGCGCGTCTGCCGCGCGCGGGGATCACAGCCTGGAGACGGCCTCTGCCAGTGCGCGAGAGGAGCGAACCGCTGCACACCATAGACGGCCACGCGCGCGCCTTTGGGAAATGCAAACGAAAGCGCAGCAACTCGGTGGACACCGCGCCGCGGGGCGTCGAAGAGCGAAAGCAGCACGCGGAAACGCTGCGGCGGGAGCTCGATCCGGCGACCTCGCGCTCGGCCACGACCACCGGGCCCGAGGAGAAAAGGGCCCTGCGCGAAAATAGCGGGCATGTGCGTGGGAGTTCAGCTTAAGTTAAGGACAACGCAGCGAGTCCATGGAAAGAAAAATGATAGGTGTAACGTTAAGAGACCGGAAGCGGGCAGAGTGGGTGAGGGAACAAACACGGGTTAATGACATCCTAGTCGAAATCAAGGGCTTGGGCAGACATGTACTGCGAAGGCAAAAAAACCGCTGGTCCTTAAGGGTAACGGAGTGGATTCCAAGAGAAAGTAAGCGTAGCAGGGGGCGGCAGAAGGTTAGGTGGGCGGATGAGATTAAGAAGTTTGCAGGCAAAGGGTGGATGCAGCTGGCAAAGGACAGGGTTAATTGGAGAGACATGGGAGAGGCCTTTGCCCAGCAGTGGGTGCAGTCAGGCTGATGGTGGTGATGATGATGATGCACTTTTCATGGTGCTACCAAGAAAGAAGCTTGCTTTCTTTACAAGGCCAGGGAATTTGTTCTTCAGATATCAAAAGTGCCACTTTAACGTGACAACGAGGTCATATATATGCTTTTTAGCTTCGTACCTACTTCTTTTTTTCAAAGTAATTTAGCACTGCGGGAGCAAAAAAAAAAAAAGCTCGAGACTCCAAGATACCACGCACAAAGCCGTGTGGAAACGACCCGGAATAGTTTCGCCTTAAGGTATGAGGACAACTTTCCGAAGAAAAAAAATTATATAGCAGATAAAAACAAAATTAGTTGCCTGACTTAGGAAGTACGTCATGTTATGGTAATCAACATGAACAAAGATGAAAAAAAGCTTACTTTACTTTTATTTTGTTTAATGTACTAAATATGCATCTGATGCCAAAACTCGTACCTTTATTTAGTTCATCACAAGTTGCGCAATGAACCAAAAAGATAATGATGCCATCAGTTGACGCTGCGTGCTAATGCAGTGACTAAAAAGGGGTTTTCGTATAGGCATATTTTCAGAAAAAATGCTGCAGTAAGGTAACAAACTGCACGAGTTTACTGACTGCGGTTCACTGCTCGACTAGGTATACCAGGTGTTTCAGGGAAGCCGGCCACTAATTTTTAAAAATGGGGTTTTTCCAGGTAAAGAGAAGCAGTTTGCGGCACAGAAATATCAGCGTTGGCGGACGCCTAAAAACAGGCGATTCATGTTAACTAGTAAAGTGGTAAACTAAATTCTTATAGTTAACTTCTTAACTACTACCGATAGGCACCTGATTGCAATTAGAGATTTGTAGTGCCGTTAGTAATAACCACTACCCTCGCGCTGTGGCTCGCATAATTTGGGCAATTTCTCGCGCCATTCGAAAACCGCGCGCTTGCGGGAGGGCGCAGATCGACGCCCATCAAATCGCGATAGACACTACGCTACGCACGTACGACGTGAAATTTTTTGCCTCTTCCCCCCCCCCCCCCCCCCCCCCCCCGCGCTGGGACAGAAAAGTGGCGAGGAGCACGCTGTTGGCCACCTGTCAGGCCAGCTTTGATCTCAATGTGCTTTAAAACGCCCAGCGTATACCTGTGTTACCATTGTTGAAATGATACATGCCACCCTACAAACCAGACTTCACTGCAGTCACCCTGACATAACCATCAGATGTCTTGCAAACGCCTTGGGCAGCTTTTCTGAGCATTTCAGTTGTTAAATACAAACAAATATAGACATATAGCCGGTAAGAAACAGTTATTAGAAGTCCAAACTAAGAACTGAACAAGAAATAATAACTAATAACGTAAAAAGGAGGCGTTTATTGGGCTGAAAAACTTAGTTTCGGTTTCACGAGATGCGCGGGGGGGGGGGGGGGGGGTGCATCTTTTCCTGTTACTTTCTAATGGCGTGAGTTGCAAACAATTATTGCTGCAGTTCAACAACGAATAAATCGGCATCTGGATCAAACAAAATTTCAAACATTGCATTGATTTGAAGCATTGGGTTTTAAAAGTAGCCTCATACCTTAAAAACGATATCTGAACGCGATCGACGAGTGATCAATTCAGTTCATTGCAAGGAAAAAAAAAACTGCGCGGCTGAACAGCGAAGTGACACGTCGCACTGAGCTACGGACGCGAAGGGGGTCGCCAAACGTCGGGCAAGCAACAGCTGCGAGCGTGTGTCACGTTCGCGACGGTTTCCATTCCGCTCGGCGGCCTTGTGCCTGCTGTTAGGCGGGTCGAGAGCAATGCCACCCTCTTTCTATGCACGTACACAGCACTGCTGAGCTCCATACGTGCGCGGAGAACACTATAGGAAAGCGGCCGGGCAAAAAGGTTCATACGGCACAGGCACAGCGCGAGGCCGCATTACGAAGACGGATAGATGATAGAGCCTGAGGTCTCCTTCCAAGAGAGCTTGCAGAAGGGAGCAATGACAGTTTAAAAACAGGGGCTGCCCGCATACTGATTGCGCAATCTGCTCGCAGCGCCGCATTACAGAAATTATTCAACGATAAACAAATAGGAATATATAACGGGAAAATTACAACGTAACAGCGATTCTTTCGCGAATCTTAAAATTTGCGACACCTGACTGCTGCATTAAAAGAACACTAAAATACAGACAGAACAAGACATCTCTGTACGGCGCGAACTTTGCGCGGTCAAAGAAGCTGGCCCTACAGCGGTGACAAGCTTTGACAAGAGATTCCCGTTTTGACGGCCGGCACCGAGTTCCCGGACGCTAAAGGCGGTGCTATTTCTTGCGCTAGCTCCCGCTATTGTCTTGAATTTGCAGTTCAGGTCGCAGCCGGCCCCAAATCTTGGTTCTCTGTGTTCGGAAGTGTACGATAAGCGACCGATTCAACTCTACAATAATCTGGACGCGGGTAAATCCCTGATACCATCCGGATTCTCACCTTTCCGCTTTCTCAAAAACTGGCCACGCGCCCAGACCCGGAGTTGACGCTCCTCAACCCGTGAGAGCTCGACGGGACGAACGCGAGCTCGCGCGTCAAGCCCGCACGTGCGACGACGCGCGAGAGGCTCTCTCAGGACCGTCCGGAAATAAAGCGCCGCCCGGTCCAAGGACAAGCTCCTCCACCTAATTACCCGGGGCTCCCGCTCCCCATTTCTACAAGGCCGCGCTCAGCGAGTCACAGTCACTATCTTTTCTTCTTCTCTCTAGCTGCTCAAAACCGCTCTAATGACAGTGGCGCCGAAGGGTGCTTGGAGGCGTTGCCAGCCAGCTATGCAGTGGCTAGCGCTAAGCCTGTCCAGCCACACAAGCGTCAACAGGCCATCTTTGGGCCCATACTTATATATTTGGTCACCTGACAAGAGCTTTCGCGCACTCTTTGGACATCAAATCCACCGTTGCGCAGCGTTTCGCAAAAAAAAAAAAGGGGGGGGGGGCGAACTGAAAACACGCTTCTTCTAGCAGTTTTTGCAGCAGGAATAACGGGCGTTTTGTAGCGGAAAAAAAAAACGAGTTTCGTAATACAGTTCTTGCGCAACATGAAAGAGGGAGTTAAAGCAAAATTTGAGCTTTGGGAACTGGCACGTTCAGACATTCACTGCGAACACAAAAAAAAATAACAAACCCTAAAGCCAAATACCATCACTGCAGTGCTGTTTCTTAAAACAAAAAAATAACAACAAAATGATCAATCAGAAGATTTTGCTGAATTTAGTACTTATATTCAGAGTGAAAAATAATGATTCAGAGGTATGAAAAGAAAGAGTCTGCGCAAAATGCCCTCCTTGAAACTAGAACCTCCAGGTAGCCCTCCGTTTCTTTTCTAAACGATGCTACACGTTGGACCAGCGGAATGACGTCACGGGTCGCTATCGAAGTGGACCACTGCTGGGGAAACAACGAGAAGCGGCCCTTCTAAGTTGCCTCGCAACGCCTGTAGGGCACCGCTGGCAGACGAATTCGCCCAAATTCGGCTTTCCCGACAAGACGCATCAGTTCCGCCGCACTCAGCCCTGCGATTGGCTCCTAAAGGCCCATTCGCACTTGCGAGTCGCAAACGGTCGCATTGGGCGAAAAGCGACAGTCGCAGGCCAGTCTCTCCCTGCTCGATTTTCTAGCCGTGCGACGGCGAGTCACAAACCGCTGAACCAATCAGCGAGCGAGCCGAGCTTTCGGCAACGACGCCGCTCGCGTGCGCGCCGGGCGACGAACTGCGCTGATGCCTGGCTGCCCTGGCCATCGCTAAGCTAAGCCGGTTTCACATCGATGCCGCAGCTGAGGGCGCTTCGGATCCTGGCCAGCGCTAGTAATTAAGATGTTACTTTCGTCACCGCTTTATTGTGAACACCGTCTCATAATAATATAAATGTATCCTCGATTTCCCCGACGCCTTCAGCAGCGGTGCTAGCAGACAGCAGGCGAGCCGCACTGGGCAGCAGCAGCATTGTAAGAAATCTGCTTGTATCGCAGTTATCACTTCTACCAGCAACTCGGCACTGGCCAACGATCCTCAAAAATGAGTCATTTCTTACATTCCTCTACCCAAGGGCTTGGTCGTCGTAGTGCGTTGCGAATAGCGCTTTAGAGGACCGAGCGCGAGTGCAGGAGACGCGGCCAAAGCAGACGGAACTCTCGAAATCGCGCGAACGGCGTCATTCCCGAGAGTTTTCGCTTCAAACGAGAAGGCGACCCGCAGGTCGCGCTTGCGAGTGTGAACAACGGTGTTGTCGAGCTTTTTGCCTGGTCGCATGCCCTTTGCGACTCGCAAGTGTTAACGGGCCCTAAATGCTGCCGCATTTGAACGATAGTCACCGGAGTGGTTTCGGCATCAATATTTGTTCCAAGCACATCAACAACGCTTGATCATAATTGAGCTTCTGCCTTCGGCAGGTTGTTAATATTCCGCATGAAATATTTCCTAAAAGATGCACCTCATGAAGTGCCATCGCCGGCGGGTTGAGGCAGGCGCATACCACAGATCACGCGAAAACTAAACTATACCGCGAGAGAGAGAGAGTGCACAGGCAGCGTGCTTGCACGCGGGCTGTCTCCGATGGTTTTGTTTGTGTTCCGCCTTGTTTCCTTGTTCCGCCTCCGATGGTTTTGTTTGTCTTCCGTTTGTTTGTTTGGACGCCGCGAATACACCGTGACAGTCACGGCCAGAGTGCACTCGTGATGCACATTTGGCCACACCTCTACCCTCTGCACTGGCGCCTGTTCTTCGTTAATGTGTTCACGGTCAACTGCCGGCTGCGTCATGGGGCTGCACCTACGTATTCCGATCCACAAGCGCGGAGCGATTCTCGATCGATGGCCGTGAACGAAATTTTAGTGCGAACAGCACACTTCAACGGGGTCCAACCCCAGCGAAGAAAATTGCGTGAATGTTGACCTTGAGGGCGCTGGTTACTACTGGCCGCGCTCGTAGATGGCGCCACGGGAGCTGGGTCGCCAGTGTGCGCATTACTCAATGACGGCAGCTCACGCGGCGTTGTCGCCTCGCTCAGTATGCGCCACCACTACTGCGCGCGTTTCGGGCCGCCTCCGCGCCGCGCGCTGGCTTCGCCCACTACAAGACACCAAAAACGCTGCTGTTAACGGGGCGACGCAGCGCCACAATTGTGGCCGCCAGTTCAGGAGAGCAGAAAATCCACGATTTTCGGATATTCGTTCGACACCCGGAACGGAAAACGTGCGGTACGACTCGAATCGAACAGATGATTCTATCCGCAAATTATTAGAAATTTCGGATATTTCGATACACGTACTCTGTGGCGCTGTCGCGAAAGGAGCGCGCAGCAAACATCTGAAAGCGCCGGCCTCAATTTAGTGCACGGCAAAGTTTTCGAATGACCTTCTGGCGCCGGTGCGGTGCAAAAGTGAGCAACAACTGGGTTTTGCAGCCCACTGCACTGCAGCAGCATTAGCCATTTGGCGCAGTTTTGCGCAGCAGTTCCACCACTACGCAGCGGATGACGTTTTCAGTAATCGAACGGACAGGATTTTTGATATACGGCGACCGCACTCTTTTAGGAAGAAGCTGAACTATCAAAGGTCCCTTCTGAAGTGGATGAGACAAAATGTGTAAGCGT
>JARKHS020019048.1:0-243745 GCA_030143305.2 Amblyomma americanum | reverse complement strand
CAAAATTGCCGACCAGAATCGCGTGCAATCCCATTCAGTTCGTGTCCTCCTAGGGGAAGATGGTCGCATGCTGTCCAAGCAATTTGCCTCGCTGTCTGTCTCGTTGTTCGGCGGCGGCACTTTAGTGCGAAGCGGTCGGCGTCTCTACAACGCCGGTCCGACGCTCATCGCGCCCTAGCGCCTCTCTCCTCGCATAAAGAACCTGCGTCCACACGCATGCACACAGAAGAGAGGGCGACGCGCCGGGACCGAAGATTGTCCCCCCAACCAAGCGTTGGCGAGCGGCGAAAGCCTGCTGGCAGCGCGATGCAAGTAGCTGCAGCGTCGAGGTCGTTCGCACCGTTCGTATAGCTGCACGGCGTCCACACAGGCGTCTGCCTCGAAGCATTGATGCGACGGCAATTGTTCCAGAGTGCGCGTGTGTCTTTGTGGGGGGAGGGGGGCTACTCGTACGAATGGGCGGACGAGGCGGCCCGCAAATTGGCGGAGACGACGAGCTGATGAGCGCCCTACGCACCGCGAGTTAAACGAGGTCGTTCTTTCTGCCGAGGCGGCAGTTGACGAGTCTCGGCGTCTCTGCTGCCACGGCGGTTGGCGTTACGGGGACGAGCATTATGGCGGTTGCGCGGAACTTTCAAAAAGCGACGGCCGAAGAATCGGGTCTGGGACCGGTGCCGTGGAGGTGGGTGCTGCGGTGTATGCGTATACTGGAGATGGGTCATCCCGGAAGTTGGGCAATAAAGAAACGTTCATTCGCGAACCTATAAAGCGTGGGCGTTCCCGTTGGCGTCCCTGCGAGCTAATGCTACAGTCGGGGACAAAAGTCTGTGGGCCACGTGTTTTTCAAACGAAGCCGATAGCTCCGCAATTAGCCGGCGGCCATAGATCAGACTTGTGGAGGTGGAAGTCAAAAATTTTGTTCTTTAATCAGCGCCAGTGCGGTCTCCAGCCGCCGGCTAATAATACATCTATCGACTTTATTTGAAGAACACGAGGTCCACAGATTTTTGACCCCGACTGTACGTAATCGTGACCGGGCTATGTACTACCTCCTGCCGGTCACCGGCATCGGTGGTCACCATTCCGTCCCATGCTGGATGAGACGAACGCAGCAGTACATACCTGTCTTTAGGGCAAGCTGCATGCATTCAGCTCTGAACGATGTTATCTGGCAGCCGAGACAACAGCGTGGAGATTGCGCCGTTGATGCGCAAGTTGTGTCCTCTTCTTCTGACATTCAGGTTACAACACTTGGTGCACAATATCTCGTAGCACAGTGCCATGCAGTTTACTTTCGAACTAAACGCGATTAACGCAGCCCTACCCTATTTCAATAGAGGTGCAATGCAAGAACCGACCATGTTCCTAGACTTCGGCGCACTTTCAAGATTCCCGGAAGGCCCAAGTTAATCTGGAGCGGTCTTCGATCGATTACGGCGCACCTCAAAGCTCGCAGGGTTCCGACCACCATCGATTTCATTACACGCTACCAAGGCTGAGCGTTTGAGATCCTGCTGGTGAAACGATGTGAAAAGTCGTAATTTCTACCAGAAAAGCGTATTTCATTAAAAAGTACTTTTCACCGTGACGTTCCTGAGAGTCGATTGCTCGGTTTATCAAGCGCAACTACGATTAACGGGGGTGTACTCATGCGAGATGAAAAATGAAAAGCCCGCGTTATAGGAATCGAATTAAATGACTTCGCTTGCAGGACCACGCACAAAGGATTCCTCCTCACGTGATTCGCAGATTAGTCTCGGCCAAAGCACGCGCTATCGGGCTAAGCAGGCGGGAGACAATTATCAATAAATGGATGGATGCAGAAAGGAAAGGGCGCTGGGCGTTTCAAAGATGGGGAAGGGAGTCCCATCTAAGCATTTTCGTCATAAACGAAAGAATTCGGGGACTGGGTAGAACCGTCCACAGTCTAAACAGAAAACTAAGAATAAAAAAAAGTCGTATTACGGGGATCCGGAATTCCCCTCCTCTCCGATAGAGGGGGCTATGTGTGGCAGCGGTCGCCGCGCGAGATGCCCTAAAGTGTGTCATTAAACGCTCGTCCGTCAGGCTTAAACGAGATGGCGCGCCGAGGGAGAGGGGGGGTCCCCTGGTGTGTGTGTGCGTGCGTGTGGATGCTAAACGCCGCTCAGTATCGACGCACGCAATCGAATACGCGCGCAATCGAACTCGGTACGGAACCCCGCGGGAGATCGACGCGCAGCGGCATCTAGCGACAAAAATAAGAAGCTCACAGTTCACGGCCAACCGAGCGGCAGTGGAAAAAGGAACTCAGCGGAATCAGATGACAGGGGAGGATATTACGAAAGAAGAGAGTGGGGGGGGGGGGGGGGGCGGGGGGGGGGGAGTTATGACTCCTCGGATATTTGATGCGAAAGCAATGACCGTGCGGCGAAGACTGTTAGAACCCACCTTCCAAGGTTCCCCCCTCGTGACCGCCTCGTCTCTTTTTTTATTGTATATTTTGATTCGTGCAGGTATTTTTTGCGTATTAATCTTTTTTTTTGCGTTTGCGCATGCGTCATATCTCGGCACGCCGTGCTTTATTCCGCATTCTGCATTTGTGTTGACTTTTAAAGAGATTGTATTTTGCTATGGTATTATTTTTCAGGGCGGCACGCGCTTGCTCTGTTATGAGCTCCACCGCCGACCAAGGATGACCGGTCCGACTCTCCCGCCAGACCCCCGCCTAATCTTGCTGCGTCGGCAAGTTTTTTTATTGTCCTTTGGAATCTATAATCGGATTATCTGGCGGGGATGCAGATTATGCACCCAGGGTATTATTCTTGCTTTTTTTTCCCTTCTCTTTGAGGCCGTGCCCACCCCTGCAATCTATAGCCGCTTATAGCCTCCCAGACAAGACCGGTGCTCGGTAAAGACTCCTCATTGTTTCCGCTGACTTCAAACCAGGCCGCTTGGGGATTAAGGGTGGGTCCATGCCTGACGCGAAATTTTCAGGATGCGATACCAAAAACTATAAATAAATCGGTCGTCAGCTTCGATCTTAACGCTGCTTTGATCCGTGCACGGTGTTAGTTCATACTCATGCTTTAAACCACGCTTCGCCTACTTTCATTGAGCTGTCAAAGAAATTAGGGAGGGCAGAGAGAGCGGCAGTGTTGCAATACCATTACTTTCGAGTAAAGGAAGTGGTCTAAACTGTGCCGTCATATGCCTGTTTGCAGTTCAATAAATCAATAAATCCCTTCATACCGACGCTTAGCCTCAATACACGCAGAACCTTTAATAATAATAATAATAATAATAATAATAATAATAATAATAATAATAATAATAATAATAATAATAATAATAATAATAATAATAATAATAATAATAATAATAATTGGTTTTGGGGGAAAGGAAATGGCGCAGTATCTGTCTCATTTGTCGTTGGACACCTGAACCACGCCGTAAGGGAAGGGATAAAGGAGGGAGTGAAAGAAGAAAGTAAGAATAAGATGCCGTATAGTGGAGGGCACCAGAAAGACCTGGGGATCTTTTCTTTTCTAGCGCCTAAGCAAGGCGACCAAGCCGAATCTCCTGGTTGCATAACTGCACGAGTAAGTGCCGTGCGCACATGGAAACATGGACGTTGTGTGTTTAGCATACAACATATCTAAGATAACTGTCTTTTTCTTTCGATTCACCACCGACCTGGGCATAGAAATCGAAAGTAGTACATGGTCGAAATAGTCCTGAATCACGGCGTTCCTGGCACCCGCTACATTACACGCCGACTGTACGAGGTGGCTCACTCAGAGGTGAGCCAAGCTGGGCAGCTGCACTCCCCCTGTATTCGTCGTCGCACTGACGGCTGTCCATAGCGCACGCGGTTAGATCAGAGTTTTTGAACTCTTTCTTGCACGACCGCGCAGGGGGACAGACAAGCTCCTTTTTTTACTGCGCCCCCAACACCTGGATGATGTGAATGAAGATTTGATTTTATTTTATGCTTCTGATTTTCAAGGTTCACCGCTCCAAGCCGTCCAAGAACTTAGCTTTCTTTATTTCGGGTAATGGGGGGGGTCACGTACGTCAAGTGTATCAGTTAAGTTAAAATTTGGTTAGTAGAGTAACGTTCGTGAGCGCTTATTGTTGTACGATCCCTAGCGCAGCGCTTCTCTCTTTATGAAACTTTTATGACCTAACTGAGCGTGCTTTTTTTTTTCATACGGGTAATAAAAAAAAAGAACTTAGGGTGCGCTTGCCCGACGCGTAAGCATGGTACTCCGCTGATTGAGCGGTGCTCTATGAAGCGCGAGCAACACGACTCCGACAAGATTGCTTTCAGAGCCGCCTTCCCTTTCATATCTCCAGCCCTTTGTTGGGGGACAAAACGAGCCTCCCATGGGGGACACCGAATGAAGAAAGAAAAAGTAACCAAGGATCAAGTAACAGATGGCAAAAGGAATGAGCGGAGACAGGTGTAGGCCACTTCTTTGGGCGCCGCTCGACAATGAAGGAAACGTGTCGCGAGATCATTATCACCCTCCCCCGACCCCTGGCGGCGGGGTCGTAACCCTCATCAATAAGACCAGCCTGTCGGGGAGAGGGGCCATCGACGTCGTCATTAACAGCACAACGGCGCAGCAGCAGTAACTAGTGCACAGTAGGTGAAGGCTGCTCTCCACCGCCAGACCATGCAGAATGCTGGGGTGTGTGGAGGCGCCATAGACAGGGGCGGCTGCCAGGTATGAGGTAGTGAGTTGGGAGGGAGGATGACGTTTCGGGTGCCAGAAGAACGGTGAAGGAAGGAGGGGGGTGTCGCGTACCGAGAAATATGAGGGCAATGACGTCAGAGGCACGTCGCCGCGCCCTGTTCGGCCAACACCCTCTAAATACTTTCTTCAGGCCTCTCCAGGCCCTCCTTTCCACACGCGCTACGTCACGCCAAGTGTCCGGTCAGGCTGCTCACCAAGCGCGGCTCCGCTCCGCTCGGTTGTCTCCCTCGATGTGCTCGCGCTTGCCCGGGCAAGCACAGACACGAACGCAGTCTTGCAGTGAGCGTCTAGCTGCTGCTTGAGTCTTTCAGCCTGGCGTTGGGTGCATTTCCGTTCGCTCCTCGCACGGCTGTGTCTGTTTCGTGTGGCCGTTTCTTGTGTGGCGTGCGTACCTGTGCTAGCGCACGAATGGGAAACTGATTGCCTGCCGTGTAGCGAGTGCAACTTCGTGAAACATGGGCCGGTGCTGTGTTCCCGGGTGCCGCGGGAACTACCAGAATGGTCCCAAAGTACGTGTTTATTGCTTCCCAAGAGACGAAGTACGAAGAAAAGCCTGGTTGCGAGCCATTCCACGGAAGGATTTCACACCTACAGAGCATTCGAGGGTAAGACTCTGAAATATTGCTTAATAGGCGCTGGTAATTATCTTAGTTGTGAGCTGTCGCTCCCGGAAAGGCATGCTGTCTTTGTAGGCAATGATATCACTTCTTACACTTATGTATGAATTGTCCAGGAAGCATTTAGTTCTGTGGATGTGCATAAGGCTTGTGTAAAAGCTGTGTAAATATGTAAAAGCTGTTCACTATTCAGACTCTTTTTACTTAGTGTTTTAGGCAATGGAGAGTCATGGCGAATGGCCTTGCTTCATTTTCTCGTGCAGGTGTGTGAACTGCACTTCCACGCAGGCGACTTCATTACGACGTTGTCACACCAAGATGAACTGACAGGGAAAATAATAGAGGTGAAGCGTGACAGGCTACAGTTGAAGATTGATGCTGCGCCTTCTGTTTTTCCAAACTGCCCAAAATACTTGTCCTCAACGCCTGGACGGAGTGAATCGCCAGAGACGAAAAAAGCAAGAAGGGAAAACGCTGCTTTGCAGGAGGCTATGAGGAAGTCACTTCAGTCTAATGAGCTTGAACAGAAAAGAAACAAAGTTTCATCTTACGAGGAGTTCAAATCTAAGTTGCCTGGAATCTGCAACACGAAATTCTGGACCGTTTCTGTCGATGAGCAGTGCGTTAGGTTCCTTCTCATCGAGAATGATCCTTCACCTAATGTGAAATGCGCCTTGGTAGTTCTCCCTGATCTGTCACTTTCTGTTTTCTTGAATGGAGTGAAGCTTCTGTCGCTTCCTTCAGGCAGGATTCTGCCAGCTCAAGTATGCGACACCTCCAGCCTGTCCTTGCTGCTAGAAGAACTCGAGATAGGCTTGCATAATATACCTGAGGTGACGAAAGAGTCGAAACATACTAAAGTATTGCAGTTTGTCGGTTCACTGCTTGCAGACCTCATTGAGGACAGTGATACGACGAAAGAACAGTCTTCTTTGCTGAAATTTCTGGTTGAGCAGATAGAGCTTCTCCTCGCGAAACAGCATGTGTATAGCGCAGAGCTGCTGGTATTCGCCAGTATTTTGAATTCAATTTCTCCTCACGCATATCACTTCACAAGAGCTGCATCAAGAATCATTCTGCCCCATCCTTCCACACTGCGCCGTGTTTGCTCAAATTACAAAGCTGACCCTCTTGTGGAGCAAAATCAACCGCACTGTCTCTCCTACATCCGAGAACGAGTCAAATCAATGAAAGACCACGAGAAGACAGTGACCCTGATGATCGATGAGATCCACATAAAACCATACTTCGACTACAAAGGGGGCACAATAGTAGGATCGTCGGTTCATTCAACGGAACCAGCAACAACAGCCCATGTGTTCATGGTACAATCACTCCTTTCTGCAAACAAGGACGTCATTCACATATTACCTGTGAGCAAACTGAGCGCAGAAATTTTGCACGAGCATGCTAAGAACATAATCATTAATGTTGAGAAAATGGGGCTCAAAATTATCGCTGTGATAACGGACAACAATGCTCTGAACCGCAAGATGATGTCGTTATTTGCTACAAGTCCTCAGGTGAGCATTGTCTATCCCCATCCAGCCGATAACGCTCGCCCTCTTTTCTACGTGGTCGATCCTGTGCATCTCTTGAAGTGCATTAGGAACAATTGGATTAACCAGAAAAACCCTGGAACATGCCTCTATTTCCCTGAAATGGACTTGAGTGGAGCAATGCCCGAAGGGCCTCCTCGTATGAAAGCTGCTTCTTTCGCAGCTGTGCGGCAGCTTTATTCTTCAGAGAAGACGTCGCTTGTGAAGGCTGCTTACAGACTGAACGCAAAAGCCGTGAATCCAACCTCAATGGAGCGGCAAAATGTAAAGCTCGCTCTCGACGTCATTAATCAGTTTGTTTCAAATGCCCTCAGGACACATGGTTCCGCGTTCAAGATTCCTCAAGCTGAGTCGACTGCTCTTTTCATTGACGTTATCCTCACATGGTGGCAAATAGTCAATGTTAAGACCCCTTGCAAAGGCCAGAGGCTAAGGGACAGCATGCAAGACCCTGTAAGGTCTGTTGATGACACACAGTTAGCTTTCCTGAGCGGCGTTGTGGACTGGTTGGACGCTTGGGCAAGAATAAACATCACCAGTGGCTCGCTGACGAAAGAGACTCACAGTGCTTTGCGACTGACATGCTATTCTCTGGTAGAACTCTCGCGCTACTGCTTAGAAGAACTTCACTTCAAGTACGTACTGCTGGGCAAATTTCAGACGGATGCGCTAGAAGACCGGTTCGGCCGTTACCGCCAGCTGGCAGGATCACAGTACCACATTTCCGTGCGTCAGCTCTACGAATGTGAGAAGAAGCTTCGTCTTCAAAAACTTTTGACATTTCCACGCGAGGAAACAGAGTTTGAAGACGTAAGTGAGGATCTTGTCCCATGCAACTTTTCTGTGGCTGTCAGCGACGACGATATTACACACGCCCACTCTGACATGGATGCTATTGTCTACATTGCAGGATACGCTGCTCATGCTGCTTTAAAGAAGCTTTCATGTTCTGCTTGCTTCAGCACATTGGTGATTGAAAATCGAGAGATCGAAGCGGAAAATACTGCCATGATAGCTAACCTGTCGAGAGGAGGGCTGAAGTTTCCCCAGCCATGCACAGTTCACATGGTACTGATGACTAAACTAGTTGCAGAGAAGTTGTCTTTTGGAGCAACCGCGGAAGATTTTCTCTCCTGTAGAAATCAACGTGGTGTCGTGATTTCACAGACGATTTCCCTCCTGGACGAACACGACATTGAGACATGTGAAAATGGCCACACTGCACAAACTCTCCTGCGCTTGGTAGTACGCGTTGCAACCAACGTTGTTCTAAACAACTTTTGCAAACTAAGAAATGATGTCATACAAGACAATGCGCAGCAGAAGGCCGCAGCCCGGAAAGCAGCAACGCTTAAGAAGAAGTAAGTTTTATTCCCAAGCAATAAAAATGCTTTGCGCACACTTCATTGCTGGTGTCTCGTCGTTTTTTATTGTAAGGGTCAGATTAGCTGTACAAATACTCAACAGCGCAACATTATTGTGAGTGTCATTATTGCTGTGTGTGAAAGCTTTAAGCAAAACACAATACAGAATAAAACTAACACAATGCGCAGTAGACGGTGTTTTTTTTTTCAATGTTCACGAACTTCTACTTTAACAACTAGATATACGCATGTGCGGTCTGTGCGGATGGATTTTACCGCACGGCAGACATCATGTACGTGATAGAACCTAATAATTAGATGATTAATTGAAATTAACTAATCAATTTTTTATTATAATGACCAATAATGCGAAATTGGCGGCCGTATGCTAAATTGTTTATTATAAAAAACTGTATTAGCAGCTCGAACTTTCTTGACAATAAGGTGTTCTGCAATAAAAAAAATATATAAAGCAGATAAAATGATAGCCTAAGGCGCGCACAAACTAGCGAATTTCTTTTCTGCAGCAACGACAAAAATGAAAATGAAGGAATCACTTATAAGGCAGCTACGTACGGCAGTACCCGAATAGTGCAGACGGGCGCGGCGCGCTGAAATCGCGGAGCGCGGGGCCTGCACGGTCCCTTGGCGTGACGTCACGCGGCCGGTGGAGAGGCCTTAGCATTGAGAGGGTGTTGGTTCGGCCCGACTTTCTCTCTTCAACAAAGGGCGACTGTCGGGGTCCCGTGAACGGCACGGAGTCGGGTGGGGTGCAGTGAGTTCGAGTGGAAGAATAGGGCAGGTGGAGACGCACGCTGGCTGCAGGGGGTGCAGAGGAAGGGAGAGGGTGTGTTAAAGAGAGTATGGTGACAAAAAGGGGTGTCACGCGTCGGGGGAGGAGTGACGCCGGTGGTGGCCCTCGCTATGGGACACGCACGGGTCATAAAGGTGTCAAAAGAGTCCATTACGGGCGGCTGGGGGACAACAGATTGCTGCGTCGCCTGGCGGCGAGTTCCGCCGCCGCCTTCGCGAACTGTACGCAGCGGCCGTGGTGAAGGACGCGACCGTGACACTGGGTGTCGCGACGTGTTTTCTGTTTTCGGTTAACGGGGCAACGCCCTCACAGTAGGACGCAGAGAGTGGGCTGCGACGCTTATGAAAGTTAATGAACGGAAGTAAGAAAGGCAAATTACAATGGGAAATACCGCCTAAACATGTTTTCGCAGATTTTCAGCCAACTCCAGTAAATGACAGCAGGTCTTTTACGTGATGATTTAATTTCATTAGGAAAAGGCGGCCGAGATGATGTGATGCACACCAAAGTGCACGACAGGAAATATTTTTGCTGAGAAATTGCAAAAGCGGTTTGGTCGTCAAGAAATCAAGAGGGCGTGTCTGACGACAAGTCACACTTTCGTGAACACAGGCCAGTCAAGAACTTCGAGCACTTTTCTGCGCGAGAAATTCTTTGCATGTTGGTGTATTCACTTGTCCACAGTGGCTTCATCGTACGGGCGGCTAACGTGTAGTTGAAGTAGCTCTAAGCGTTATGCAGGCACAGCCCTTCAGAAAAGCTTTTTTGTTTGTTTGTTTGTTTCCTCTATTTGTTGGTGTATTTTAAACGTTTCGTCGAAGTTTGTTGTGCATACTCTGAAAAGTTGGGACAATAAAGCGATTATTCTCAGTCGATTTTATCCAATTACTATTATTAGCCGAATTGACTGGCGATCCCAGCAATAACCAAGGTGTGCAGAGAAAGGATAGAGCTAGAATGAATTCATTATGTTAATTATCGCAGCCCTGAGTCACGCCTTTTGAAACTGGTCCAAACCCGGTGCCATGTGTCGGTATCAGAAAACACAGTACGCTTGTTAGCCTTTGTCTCTGGCAGTGGAGTTTGCAGCTGATGAAGGAAGAGTCACCTGCATCTGGCGAAATAGCGAGTCGGACTAAGCCCACTGCGTTCACTAAGCACGAAGGTCATGAGTTCGATTGACGGCCGCGGTAAAGCCGCATTTTTATGGAGGCGAATAGCCAAGATGATCGCGAAATCAAATTTCCTGACGTAGCAAAAAAAAAAAAAAAACGACGCCACGAACCGCCGGCGCGTAAGCAGCGCGACCATTTGACCACCGCTCATTTTACGCCTGTTCATGTATGTATTCATCGTTGCTGTCCCGCTGCGATGCGATCGTGACAGCTTTCCAGTCAATGTCAAGGAACCTTCAGCTCTGTACAGCGTTCCGTGTGGTTTCGTGGGGCCTTTCGCTGTCGGCGACTATCTTATCAGCGAAAGGTGCTGGGCCGCGGAACTTGGACAGTGCCCGCTGCCAGTCGCTCAACATTGGTCTGTCGACGAGTGCCTCTAGGAGCTACAAAAATGGCGCCACGGCAGTATTTTTGTGGGGCGTGTAACCGGAGCGATCATGTCACCGCCGCTCACGTTACGGCTGTTCATGCAGGTTGGTGGAATGCGTCAATCTGGCTCCGTTATTTTGCAAGTTCTGCCGCTTCCGCTCCATGTTATTTTTGCGCGAGCGTTCTCTCATACTCCTGTCGGAAACACGCATTGTATTGTTGAAGACATAGCTCTTTATTAATGTGGGGGGCTGCGTTTTTCACGCTGCTGCTGTTGTTATTCGCGGGGACGTTGAGCTGAACCCAGGGCCTGATAACACTGCTCTGTGACAGCTCCTTGACGGCCAGACTAGAATTAAGCAGAAATTATTAACGATTGAGGAATATCGCGCTGAAAACAAAGACTGCCATGCTAACGCTTAGCGCGCGGATGACAAATCTGGAACAGCAATTTGGTCGTCTCGATGAGTCGATGAGCGGAGGAGCGCTGTTGCAGAAAGTCGTGAAACTATCCAGTTGCAACAAGCCGAACTGCAGAGCCTGAAGGATAAATTATGAGTAGATGACCTTGAGAGCACTAGTCAGCATTTAAATTTGCTTTTATTTGGCGTTAAAGATAAGGATGAACCACGTGCAACAAGTAAAAAATCATGTTGTAGACGTTTGTAGAGAACGTATGGGTATTGACAATTTAAGAAAAGAAAGGGTTCACGGTGTTGAAAAATTTAGCCCAAGTATAGAGCGGCCAATCGCAGTAAACTTCGCGACTTGTAAAGAAATATTAGCAGTCCTTGCAAAGGCAAAAACCTAAAAAAACTTCCCCCAGTGTATCAGAAGATTTTTCAGATAATGGAAGAAAGAAACGAAAGATATCCTGGGAACATGCGAACCCACAATCTGGTGAATCGATCGCCCGTGCATCAGATATGGTTTTTTGCACCTGAATGAAGAAAAGTACGTGTAGGATGAAATTCAAGGAAAAGTGAAGCGGGTCGCGTGACAGAAAGTCGATAATTATCAGCTGTCTTTTTTGATAGTTAATTGCCGAAGCTTCAAAAATAAAACTGATGAATTATTGGGTCTTGTTGGACTGACGAAACCGTCCATCACTCTTGGATGCGAGTCAAAGCTGCAGGGAGACACTGCTGATAATGAAGTGTTTCCAGCTATTACACGATGACTTGAATAGGACTGCCGATTGATGCAGTAAACGGGAGATGTTTATTAACTTGAAAAAATCAGTGCACATACATGTCACAAAAAAAGAAAAACCCACATGAGATCTTTTGTCAACCACAACCATCTTCAGGAAATGAGTACAAGTACCTTAGTGTGTATGTAACCTCCAACCTAAGTTGGCGACGTCATATCGGCTATGTAGCTAGAAAGGCGTGTCACATTCTAGGATTTTTAAGGCGTAACACTAAACATTTCCCTTCGGAAGCAAAAGAGGTACTTTTCAAGTTTCATCTCAAATCGTTTCATTTCTATACCGTAAAGGCCCCTTTCGGGGTATTACATAAAGGATGGGGTAATCAAAAGCTTTCTTACATTTTGTCACTATGATTATGAATTTCAGAGTTGGCCGCTTCGGTGGTTCAGTGGTTATGGCGCTCGGCAGCTGATCCGATAGACGCGGGTCCGATCCCGGCCGCGGCGGTTGAATTTCGATGGAGGCGAAATTCTAGAGGCCCGTGTACTGTGCGATGTCAGCGCACGTTAAATAACCCCAGGTGGTCGAAATTTCCGGAGCCCTTCACTACGGCGTCCCTCATAGCCTGAGTCGCTTTGGGCTAAACCCCAGTAAACCTAAACCGAGTTTCAGTGCTGGCGTTGAAGGATGACGGGCAGGTGATAGCAGCAACGGAGTGGGAGGGGCCGTTCCAGTCTGACGCGGCTTGTGGAAAGGAACTGTAACAAGATAACCATGTGGGCTAGTTGGTGTATTTCAGACATAACTTCACCAGCGAAAGCACGAGACATCAGGACAAGAAGAACACAGGACAACCATCGTTGTCCTGTGTTCTTCTTGTCCTGGTGTCTCGTGCTTTTGCTGATGAAGTTATGTCTTGTGGAAAGGAGGAGGTGGAAGAGGTTACGGTACGAGCTCGTAGACAAGTAGCTTGAAGGGGATGACCAGTGCAATGGGATATGCGCGGCGGAGGTGCGCAGATGTATGGTTTATGACCTGTAATGAAATTTATGAAAAAAAGAGAGCGTTGCGATGCGACGACGGCAAGGAAGACTTCGTAAATGGGACTGTGATTTCAGGGACGACACTTCGTATGAAACGGGCGGCGCGATTTTGGACGGCTTCAAGTGCATCAATTAAATATGCTTGGTGGGGGCCCCGCATGGCGGATGCGTATTCTAGGTTCGGCCTTATACCAATGATGTATAAGCGAGTAATTTGACTTCTTTTGTTGCGTGACGCATATGGTGCTTGAGAAATCCCAGGGTTTTGTTTGCAGACGAAATCACGCTAGTAACATGTTCGCGCCAAGTTAAGTCATGGCTTACAACGATACCTAAGTATTTATATGGATGGATGTGCTCTATTGGATTGTTATTAATTCTGTAAGAGAAGGAAAATGGGTTATGTCTGCGGTGAAACGAAATGAACTTGCATTTGTTAAGGCTAAGTGTCACTAGCCAATCATCACACCATTTTTCAACCCGGTTAAGGTCATCCTGGAACGTTCGACCCTGAAAAACGATCTCACGATCGCTCAGTTCTGGAATATGCTTGCTCAGTGTGGGACCCAAATGGTATAATACAGATATAGATAAACTAGAGAGCATACAAAGTTTGGGTGTCCGATATGTCTTTGATAATTATAGCAGGAATTTTAGCGCTTCATGTACAAAAACTAAACTCATTGGAATGAAAGTAATTATAGAAACTCAGATAATTTTTAGATTAATTTTTTTCATTGCATTTATCATTGTAAGACTGGCATAAACTGTGACTTGTATATTCATGCACCACACTATGTTTCGCTACGGCGTGTGATCATCCATTAAAATAAAAGGAAATTGCATGTAGAACAGACATGTACAAGTATTATTTGTTCCAATGTCTACAAAATATTGGTATAGGCTCCCTGAACAGGTAGCGCCAATTATGTCAAATGATTTATTCGGATCATCTTTGTGAACTCCTTAATCGCGGCCTAATTTGATCATTGGTCGTGATGCATTTTGTGTACATCAGTTCGTCTCCTGTTTTCATATGCATTACGTGCTATTCCTCCTCCCCCCCCCCCCCCCCCCCATTGTAATGCCATTTGTGGCGCTGTGGGTACTCGAATAAATAAATAAAAAACCCAGGCAACCTAAATTATCCCTCAACCCTCTGCTATCTACGAATTGGCTCGTAGCCAGGTTGTAATTCTGGCAGGTAAAAAGAAACCTCTGTCGGGCGATTACTCATCAAAGACAGCAGAACGCGCCGAGCTCACCTGCAACACTAACTACGTACACCTCCCTCGAGAGCACCAGCTTGAAAACAAGCAGGCAAGCGAAATTTGGGACTGAACCGTATGTTCGAGGCACGCATGCATGACTTACAAGGCCGCCTAGAGACCACGAAGGAGAAATGATCCGCTCCTTATTCCCTTCGAATATGCTGGCTCGGTTCGAGCGCTCCTATAACACAGTCGCGACGCAATGCAAATTCGAACCCCCTCCCCTCAAGCGACGCTTTTACGGCCGACGGGCGAACTGCGAGGATCGAGCAGGCATGGGCGTTAACTCGAAGCCGAACGTTCGCCCGTTTCCTAAGGGAAGCTTGGGAGCGCCTTCTTTGCATTTCAAGCGCGCAGCACGCGCCCCAGCCGAGCCAAGCCAAGCCAAGACAGCGGCATACGTAATGACCGAGTCGAATGTGTTCGAGGACTATAAAGCTCGCCTCTTCTTGTTTTCTTTTCTTTTGTTTGTTTCGCTTTTAGTTTTATAGGCTACTAGCCTAGAATAGACAATCCGGTCCTCGTGTCCGTCGTATGCAGTAAGAAGCGTAGCGGTGGGGTTCGTATGTGAGGTAAGGCAGCCATGGATGGAACAGGTTGTTGTTGTTGTAGTTGCGCAGAGAGAGAAAAAAAAAGTTAAAACAAATAGCAGCTGAAGCCTCGCGAGACCACCAGCGCACCGGTCAGGCCACGAGGAGAAACTAAATTTACAGCCCTCCCATAAACGCGTGCTTTACTTTCAGATATTAGTATGCTAAGCATGAAAGCCGATTGTTAAAAGACTACGAATGAAAGGGGATTCGAATCAGCGAGTTTGATTGCTTACCCGATGAATAAATGCAAAGCTTTGGCGGCGGGTCTTGAAAGTTTTTACTAATTTATTTCGTTTTCTTCGGCCTGTGAATTCTGAAAATGGCTAGTAGGGCGCGGCGTTAACTGGCCGCCCCAGCGGAGACGAAGTGAACCGTAATGGAAGGCAAGGACAAGGATTGAAGGATGGATATTAGGGTTATAAGCCAATCGGAAAGGCCCCGATGAACTGATATGAAAGGTGACTTCGTTAGAGCCATGCAGGGGTGAGACGTCCTGTTATTCGTATTCTCTATACAGAGCGGCTATCGATGCAATCTCCTGTGTAGTGCCTCCTGAGCGTGCGCTTTCATAAGCTGCTATCGGAGCAGTATAGCAATAAGCGTGTAGCTAACAGATGCCGGGCTCGTACTTCTGCAGTGAATCATCGAAGTACGCAAAAAAGTCACAGCACCTCCCATCACAATACCCAATTTTCTAAGGGCGCCTTACAGAAAAAAGGAACTGATTATTTGCACACCTATCTCCATGGTTAACAGTGCATCGTTATGCAGCGTAAAAAAAAAAAAGTTGATGGGCAAGTTGACGACTCTGTGCGAAAGGCCGGATAATGCGACATAACGTTTGCGCTGACACGAAAAGGCGATCTTATAATGCGATGCAACACCGTCTTTTAGGAATCGCATTAGGTTATTAAATTCGCGTCGGTAGAAAGCCATCAATGACTACTTTTATTCAAGTATAAAAGCGTGTGAGCAGTACACAAAAGCTAGTGTAATGCTCCTGTCTATACTCCGCAGACACTCCGATAACTCTTGTGGCTCATTTCTAAAAGAGTACCCTACAATCAGGAACTAAAATTTAAGATATTAAAGGAGTGAAGATTAAAAGAAACCTCTCAGACCTGAAACAGGCAGCCTGCAGGCGCCTCCTGCAGCAAAGCTTATCATCGTTATCCAACCTGATTTACCTTGACTTCCATCGCCGTCAGGAAGCAAACGCACAATGATCATTGGCTGCCAATCTCTCCAGTGTTTTTTTTTTTTTTCTCTCTTCGCAGCGAGAGTTCGCCACGAACCAGTCCGGCCGTGCGCGCTAAGCGCCTAGTTTCGCGAGGTGCGTAATGTCGGAGGACTGTGGTAATATATACGCGCATATACGTTGCCGTGAGCAATAGGGAGAACGATCATGACCGGCGCAGACCTTTCGCTGTTCTCCGCGAATAGCATTTCTTCTGTTTTGTGGAACGTTTTCGGATTTCCTCTCAGAGGCAGCAGTGGATCGGGTTCTGAGGAACGAAACTACCACGCTCTAAGTAGCAAGAAAGAAGTAGATGAAGAGGGAAGGAAAGAAACAGAAAGATAAAGAAAGAGGGAACAAGGGAAGGCGTGAACAGAAGAAGACAGAAAAAGGAAAAAAAAAACGGAAAGACAGAAAAGCAGAAAGAAAGAGAGAAAGCGAGGCAGAAAGAGAGAAAGAAATAGAGAAAGGAAGAAAGAGCTGGTATCGGCATTTCACTAGTACCGGGTAGAAAGAAAAAGAAAGGAAGAAAAGAAACAAGGAAAGAAGGAACAAGGGAAGAAATAAACAGAGAATTAGGAGAAGCAAGAAAGAAAAAATAAGGGAAGATAGGAGGAAGGAAATGAAGAAGGGAAGAAAGAAGGAGAGAAGGGAAGAAATAAACAAAGGAAGAAAGGAATAGAGAAATAAGAGGAGAAAGAAAAACGAAACATAAGAAGAAGGAAACGGAGAAGGGGAAAAAAGAAACAAATTAAAGAAGGAATAAGTAGAGAAGTAAGGGAAGAAAGAAAACCACAGTAATTGAAGGAAGGAAAGCAGACCAAACGGCCGTTTCCTGCTGCAAAGTCTTCCGCGAACACCTCGACCCTTTGAACGAGATCGGTGAATTAGAAAAAAAAGATCGTGTGAGGAAGAGGTCCAAACGAGATCCCACATGGCTTTCGAAGTGTCCCGGTCATCATTCCGCGGACGGCTGCTGCATGACGGCGCCGCGACTGAAGAAAGGGGCCATGTGGCGGTCGCGAATGGGCTCACGCTCGAAGGCATCCAGTGACAAAAAGGCAGAGAAGAAAAAAAAGTGGAAAAGACGCAACGCAGCTGCGAAGGCGGCGAAGTCGCGCCGGTGCCTTGGCGACACACATCCGTCCGGTGTCATTAGGGGTCGCGGCATATGGACCTCATATCCGGCTGCATAAGGGGCACCAGGTATATCTGCAATAGTGGACCTCGGCTGGAGAGTATGGAGGTGTCGCGTCAAAAGCAAAAGAAATGCCGGTCTGCTTAACTGACCCGCATGCGCGGATAGTTCTGCGGTTAGTGAACTTACTCTATAGAGCCGTTACAGCATGAGCTACAAGTTTAGAACAGTCCTCGCTGCAATAAAGACACAGCTGCGCTTACAGTGGCACAAATGCCCGCTTCATTCATTAAGACGATGAACAGACTAGTCACAACAAAACTGTTCAAATAGTGCGCTCACATTAAGGGTCTCATTCGTGTGACCGTTTCTCGGCTGTGAATTGCTGCCGATAACAGTGAGGATAGAAATTTCTTTCTTTCTTTCTTTCTTTCTTTCTTTCTTTCTTTCTTTCTTTCTTTCTTTCTTTTCCTTTCTTTCTTTCTTTCTTTCTTTCTTTCTTTCTTTCTTTCTTTCTTTCTTTCTTTGCACTCAACTTTGAAATATGTGCTGCTTTCCAAGAACTTCCTTCTTTTATAAACGGCAGCTAGACCGGTATAAGGTATAACAACGTCTTATATATGTCCCACACTGCCACTGCGGTCCGCACCGCCATTTAGACCCACCCTGCGGCAGCGGACGCGCAGACTTTGAGAGACCATTTGTGAAATCCCGCTAATAGCCATAGTGCAGCGAAGAACGCCTGGGCAGACACGCATATACTTCGTCGTCTCGGAATTGTCGCCTCCGCAGCGCGCCGCTCTGGTTCGTTGGAGCGGGCTCATATACATTCCGGCCGAGCCGTATACATATATATATATATATATATATATATACTACACATAAGCCGAGGGAACAACGAAAGCACTCCTGTAGCGAAAGAAAGGCCCCCCCTTATCTCGGACGAGGAGAGAGAATATATGTCTTTTCAACGACTTTTCGGTCCTGGCGGGTTTGCCATGCGCTCGCGTATACCTGGCTCACGGGAACGCGCCGCATAAAAAGTTTTGTGCTCTTTGATTATTTTCTTTTTTCGTTCGGGCCCGAAATACCTCCCAGTTTCGAGTCGTTAGACGAGCGCCTGCAAATGTTCTCTGCCCAGATGGTCTTGAAGGAGGAGGGAGCGCGTAGAAGGCCATTGCCGAGCAGGACGCTCGCGGAGGGGAATATGCGAAAAACGGGAGGAAAATTGTAAAGTGTCCAACTTTTAAGGGTATACAAAGCTCTCTTCCCCGTTATATCTGTGGACCAAGCGCGCGGGAGGCAAATGGCTCTACGTATATAGCACACCACGTCGTTAGCCGGCAGTCTGCGTACAGAGTAAAAAAAAAAAAAGAGTCCACTGCGCAGGTGGCCCTAGCGATAGCCGTTTAGCCGCGTGAAGGAAGTAGCTAAAGGGTACAGACCGCAGTATGCCAAATGTGAATTTCTACAAAAGTAGAGAAAAGCTGTCCTTTGAAGAGAGCAATAATGATACTTCTTCACGATAGTTCTTCATAAGGCTGCCTATCACTCGACCAATGAGCCCAGTGTCTCGCCAGGCAGGTGGCAAGAGCACTGAATTTATTTTCATCAGTTTGAATCAAGAGGAAGAAATGGGCTTGAGCAGGGCATGTAATGAGAAGGCAAGATAACCGCTGGTCCTCAAGGGTAACGGAGTGGATTCCAAGAGAAGGCAAGCGTATATTAAGGGGCGGCAGAAGGTTCGGTGGGCGGATGAGATTAAGAAGTTTGCGGCCATACGGTGGGCACAGCTGGCAGAGGACAGGTTTAGTTGGACAGACATGGGAGAGGCCTTTGCCCTGCAGTGGGTGTAGTCAGGCTGATGATGTTGTTGATGATGATGATGGTGGTGGTGGTGGTGATTTCATCGCCACCTGCCGTGGCGATGGAAGGCAACCTGCATTTTCCTGACACGGACGAACGCCAGCTTTTTTCGATAACAGGGACCTCTAATGTTATACACCGCATTACAAACTCTTTTTCCTTTTTATTGTTTTAAGTACAATACTGAGTCGTTTTTCAGTAACAGTTGAGAAACAGGGCCGGTTGTCAGGCCTGATAAATGAACCTTCGGTGAACTCTCAAGCGCCTCCGACGTCGCTGCAGGCACGCATTGTGCTTATCGTCATTCGCCACGAGTGCACGCCGGCACAGAGCGCGAACGGAGCTGAAGAACTTAATTCCGTCCTCTCCTTCCCTTTTCTCAGTTTCTCCAGTCTGCGCTGCTCGCTTATCTCGCGTTTTCTCGCGAGAGGAGCGGGATCGACAGGAAAAACATCGGCGCGGGACGCGCACTAGCTGAACAGCACGCGGGGAATATCGGGCCGAAGTCCAATTTTAAACGGCGCCACGCCGCTTATTGTGATGAAGAGGAAAGTTATGCGCTTCGGTACCGTGTTTACCCGCGTATAAGAGGTGGATAAATACGGACAAGGTGGATACTGCAGACTGATAAAGTTGCGTGCGTGCATGTTCGAAGTGCTTGAAGACACAGCTCGCCTCCTGTTCCGAACACTACCGCCACCTCCGGGGACGCCTGGCTGACCTAGCTGGCTGTGGTGGCTCAGAAAAAACTCGTCGGTGAGGACCGATAGCGCTCTTCTTAACTCAAGCTTAATTAGGATGTGACTTGATAAGATAAGGTTTGTTTCTATCATCTGTGTATACGTTCAGATGTACGCTTTTACAAGCGCTAAACGTTTTGAAATATATATCGCCTCAATTTTGTAGCGATAGCTAAATTACGGTAGCATTTCGAGCCTTCAACGTGGCGGCGCCACCATCGCCACGTGGTTGGTCACGTGGTTGGTCACGCCCAGCGAAACGGAGCGGTGAAAGACTGACTTTGCAATTCAACTGAGCAAGTCCCACTCGGCCAGCTGTAGCTATCACGTCACTCCAGGTTTAACCAGAGCTAAACCACCGCGAAATTTTTTCTTTATTTTTTTTTCTCACATCTTAGGTCATTTGTGGGGTAAAGACTATTACCGTACCGTCACAAGGAGTGTCGACGCTCCAACTGCGGTATTTTTCAACATAGAAATGTACTTATTTATTTTATTTGTTACACAATGCACCACTTTCGCCCACAATGATCTTGCATAGTGAATTGGGCGGGGGGTGCTGAAAAATAAATATATGTATGTCAAAACTGAGCATCTCGCGGTGGGACTGGGAAGGAAATAGCGCAGTAGAGATTTACCTGCGGGTTATTCCTTTCACGTTCTAAACTTTCAGGCCAGCAATTTCTCTCTTTGGAGCTACGATCGAATTGTATACGCCCGGAAGTACGCACGAAAAACAACAAACCAACAAAGAAACAAGCAAACAAACGGACGCACCCAGAGACAGAGAAACCGAATGTTATCCCGCAGTCGTCTTGAACACGGGTAAATACGATAAATCTAGAGGGAAACCTGCACTTTCCTCCAGCAAAACAAGGGGGAGGTTAGGGGTGGTTTGGACAGCAGTCGAGCGCCTCTATCTGCGGGGCCCAAAATATGACGGTGGCTCCCAGAAAGAAACCACCGAAGAAAACGAGCAAAGGAAAAAATAAACAAAATGCGCACAACGCAGAAGAAAGAGGGAAGAAGAAGTAACGGCGCAGGCTCACTTAGGGGGACGCGATCAGGAAAGAGACGCGGTTTGGAGGCCCCGCCTGTCCACTCGGCCGGCGCATATCGTCTAAAAAGGCGAGCAGATTGCATCTTTCCGTCCCGGGCGATGCCTATCGCCCGGTTTTCGTTCGAACTGCGCTACCGCCTTCAGCTCAAGTCTATATACGTATGTATGTACATATGTACGGTGGCCACCGGTGGTTAACTTGTTCGTTTCTTCCTGGCTCCATTTCACGGACGTTGAACAGAAAATCAGGACAAGTATATCTAGATTTTGTTATTACTAAAAATATATTCTGCGTTTTTTGTTTCCTGGTATGTTGGCATTTGTGTGGCGAAATATAACCTCGCAAGTTCTAGAGTTGCCCCGCCGCGGTGGCTCAGCGGTTAGGGCGCTCGACTACTGATCCGGAGTTCCCGGGTTCGAACCCGACCGCGGCGGCTGCGTTTTTATGGAGGAAAAACGCTAAGGCGCCCGTGTGCTGTGTGATGTCAGTGCACGTTAAAGATCTCCAGGTGGTCGAAATTATTCCGGAGCCCTCCACTACGGACATATTCGTTCCTATCTTCTTTCACTTCCTCCTTTATCCCTTCCCTTACGGCGCGGTTCAGGTTGTCCAACGATATATGAGACAGATACTGCGCCATTCCCATTCCACCAAAAACCAATTATTATTATTAAGTTCTAAAGTTGACGTCAGAATGACGTCGATACGTAAATGCCGCGTGCCCTTCGGTTATACCCTCAGCGACTAGTCCCCTAGTGACTCGAGGCGCGCTTTAACGCCGGCCGCCCCCGCTCCGGAAAACTGCGGGCGGTGCGCGAGGAATTTCTCAAACCCGGTTTCATTTGTTCCATTTTTTTTTCTCCGATGTCTCCCGATTAAGAAAGTGCTGCCGTCGCCCGTTTGGAGAGACCGCGTGCGCAAACATTGGTCGCTGCCCACGCACTGAGGGAGCCGCGGAGCATGGATCCCTAGAATTTATCGACCCACACGCTCGCTTACTCTGGCGACCTGCACACAGTCGGTCTCTCGCGCTGGAGAACCATAAAACCTTGCAGTTCAGCGAAAACCACTTCGGAATCGCCCGGCGCCCATATTCGGCAAAGGCCTGCTTTAGCACGCGGCAGTGATTCGTTAAGAATAGCATTGGTGAATTGATTTGGATGATTAGCGGTTTGGTCTGGTTCATGGCGGTTTCACCTCCCAAAGCAACTCAGGCTATGAGGGACGCCGTAGTGAAGGACACCGGAAATTTTGACCACCAGGGGTTCTTTAACGTGCACTGACATCGCACAGTACACGGGCCTCTAGAATTTCGCCTCCGTCTAAATTCGACCGCCGCGGCCGGGATCGAACCCGCGTCTTTCGGGTCAGCAGCCGAGTGCCATAACCATTGAGCCAACACGGTGGCCGAATGATTAGTGAAAAACGATAGCGATGTATTGACGTAAACGACTAGTGAGAATGACAGTGGTCTGGTGATTTCTAAGGTTAGTGAAAATTGATAGTCGCGAAGTGATTTGAAAAATTACTGGGAATGGGAATGATTGTAGTGTTTGGGCGACCGTAACCTGTGCCATAAAGCCAAAAATCTCCCGGTGGCGAATTATATAAGGAGGTGCGTTAGGTGATGAGAATGGTTTGGTGATTAGTGACGATGATAATGATTGGATTATTTGGAGGACTAGTGAGAATAAAGAGTTATTACTCCTCGGATTATCGCCGCCTGTCGATAAGTTCCTCAGTGCTGACGAAAATCGAGGCCAGAGATATGGAGACCGTCAACGAATAGAAATACAAACAAGATCACAAACGGCTGGGCCGGGGCATTAATACGATTATGACTGAATTCTATTCCATGTTGATTCTTTTCGTTTTTCACAATCAGCTCGAACGGAGCCACGCGTCATGACCCCCGGGATATATGCCATTCGGAGCAGAGGATGGTAATAATCAATCTAACCCTTACAAAAATTTCTTTAGGCAGTCTATAGACTGTCCATAGACTTCTGTCTATAAAGTCTATAGTCCCCTTATAGACAAACCCTAGAGAATAGTCGATAAGCAATACAAATCCTATTGACAGTTTATAGATTATCTATAGATTTATGGCCATGCACTTTTAGTATACTTTTGTCCACAGACAGTCTATAGACAAAAGGAAATATCTATAGGAATGCAATATAGTCTATAAGAAGTCTATAAACAGCCTATAGACCATTTTTGCAAAGAAAGGACAAAGTTTCTAGCCCTTGGCCAGAATAAAGATTCTGTTCTTTCGGTCTCATTCCATTCTTATTGTCTGACAGCAGGTTCGTTATGACAGCGAGGGTCGTGGTGTTGTTCGAAGCATTAAGAAAGCCGCTAAGAGACGAAAAAAATTCGAATATAAACAGAATAGGGTAGTTGTAATACACCTCTGTCCAGTCCTACGTGGTGTCATTTGCGTAACCATTCTTTATTCCTATATCGCAGTGCCGCCATCGGCTCAACGAGTCCAAGCCAAACCTTCTTTTCCGCGGCACTGCACGGTACTAGCGAGACGTGTGCTTTGTAGAGCGGACTCGGCCTACGCGGTTCCAGCCCCCTTCCAGCCGACCGCCCCCCGGTTGCTTCCATATAAATGCGGGTGACTCGGAAAAGGTCACTCGTGCACACTATGCAAACACGCCGCGCGGTGGACGTGCGCGCAGTCCAGGCGTGCGCCTCGAGGCGGTCTAGTAGACCGCAGTTAGATTGACACTGCGCGCCCTCGGCCTAAGATACACACCGCACTTTCGGCAACGCGTTCGTGTCTAATTTTTTTTTTCATTTCGCTCCACAACTGCGGCGTTGTAGGCACGGTGGCTTCATAGAGTTAGGGGCTCACGGCTGTGTCAACGAAGATACGCGCGTGGACTGACGACGGGTCGTTGAAATGCGAAAGCTGTCTCTTAGAGGGACCCTCGACCAGAGTGTGGCCGGCCGGCTAAGGCGCTAATGGGGCCGCTCATGCGAGGAGTGTGTGTGCGCATGCTCCATGGCTGCTACTGGAAACGCGTAACTTCGCGTGTATTTTTCTGTGTATACCCTCCTGAGTCGGGACTTCATCGATGAGAGGTTCTACGTGCTGACGTCCCCGAAGGATTTGTCGGACACCCGAACCCTTAGAACTGCCTAGAGCACGACTGGGTGTGTACGGGAAGAGAACCCGTAGGTATAAAGGGGGCGCATCCGTTGTTTGCCCGTTGTTTCTGTATGAGTAGATTTCGCTAGCACTGTCCCAACAAACGGCGAAGAGAGGCTTTGAGGACACACCCCACGCTCCTCAAGAAGATGACGAAGTGAAAGCTACAGGAGGTTCGGTTCAGTGAAACTTGCAGCTGGGGCTACAGTTAGTGTTGTTTGTGTAATAAATCACCTGCGCATCATGGACAAAACGAAACGACATAGCTCGTCTTTTCTTCTGGAGTCCTCTGCCTTTTTTCCGGCGAAATAAAAGTTTATTTATTTATTTATTTATTTATTTAATTTATTTATCCTTGATCAATCACTCGATCCATCGACTGACTGACTCACTTAGAGAGGAAGTAAAATATGTACTCCTAATATTTAACACACACTGCGTCTTTTCTAGCTGTCGCACTTTCTTTTATCAGCCTCCCCAAGTTCCTAGTCCTCCAGCATGCCTGCAGTTTGAACATCCGCTTAAGCTGAGGAATGGCGCTACCGGAGTTCGTGCTTAGGAGCAATTTAAATTGCGTTAACCGCGCCGTGAGGGAAGGGATGAAGATCAGAGTGAAAGAAGAGAGAGAGAGAGAGGGGGGGGGGGCACCGCACAGAAGGGGCGCGGGTAAATTTCGACCACCTGGGTACATATCTTTAGTGTGCGCTGATATAGCACAGAACACGGGCGCCTTTTGCCTTTCGCCCCTGTCGAAACGCAGCCGTAGCGGCCGGAATCGAACCCGGGTCCTCCGGCTCAGACGACTGTACATAAGAGAGAGTGTGGGTGAGAGCCTGCCTACGATCCATCGTTGGAGCCTTGAAGATCTGACACTTTCAGTCGCCCACGTATCCCCACTCTTCACAAGTTCTATGCATCAACTCGAATTAGAATAAAAAAAATATGTGCTGCCTAACGCATCCCGTTCTATAACTAATTCGTTTTCGAGTCTTCGAGTAAGCTGGTTTCGCGAACATTGCTTGTTTTCGCAAGATATCTCTTCAAACTGGCAAGTCTTCACCTACGCAGGCTCCAAACAAGCTCAGACCACATCGTCATGCGGGTTAAGACGGGTAGGAGGCCAATATCCCGCTCGCAGCTGTTACACGCGAAGTTCGCAGGAAGTTGCGAAAGTTGGGAAAAGGTTTCGCGGCGCCAACTTCTAAAGGACATACGGTGAGCGCGACGAGAACTAAGGAGCATGTCGGGGTAAAAAAAAAAACGAAGATTTTGCCTCAAGATGCGTACTTACAGGATAAGTATGACGCGAACAAAAAAAAATTGCCGGGCGAACGCTTTGCACCGGGCTGCGAACGGGCGGGCGGATCGATTTTTGCGCGCAGCTCGTCGTCTCGTTTCCCGCGTTGGTCAAACCGAAAATAGGCTACCAATCAGGGCGAGGGAGGAACAGCAGAGCACACGCGCCGCAGCTTCAACGAAGCGAACGATTAGCCGAAGAAGAAGATAGACAGAGAGAGAGAGAACACAGAAGCGATAGACTGCAAGAATAATACGCGCAGTCAAACTGGACGGGGAAATGAATGCAGCTGAACGCATATACACTGGCGCACAATTCCAACTGGAACACGGACACGGCGCAAGCACTTGCGCGCATCACGCGTGAGATCGACCGTTTTTGGCATCCGCACTCCCTCTGTTCACCAGAGAAGGGAGAGTGAGAGGTTTGCGGGGGAGGGGGGGGGGGGGGGCGGTGCAGAGCACGTGCAATGTACGCCTGACCGCAGAAGTCGCCGAAGCGCGCCCTCCTCGCCTCTCTTCTCTCTGTTTCTGTTACTCTTGTGCTCTGTCGACATCCGGAGCTAATTACCTTTTGGCCTGGCCCGTCAGAGGCGCCGCCGAGTGAGGACTTAATCGGAGCGTTCTCGGAATCTCCGAGCTCCGTTAAAGCATGCAATCTTGGTTTCAATTGGGAAGCGTCGCTATACACTCTTAACTATGTTGCGCACGTCGGTGTGTGGCAAATGGTTGCAACTTCGCAATTACAGCGGGTCTAGAACTTTGAGTGGAATCGCGAGCTCGTATGTTTCAGTCGCATATATACCGTTTTTTTTTTCTTTCAGGACATGCCTTTTTAAAATGCTTGGCTGGTTTCAGAACGCGAATCATACCAAGCGTTTGCTTCTTGCGCGGAATTTACGAAAGAAGTTAAAAACGTACCACTTAGAAGACTTGGATCCGCACAGAGCGGGGAGCGCTCGTCTTTCTCTATTTCAGAAGCCGGCAGAAAATAATAATAATAATAATAATTGGTTTTTTGGGGAAAGGAAATGGCGCAGTATCTGTCTCATATATCGTTGGACACCTGAACCGCACCGCAAGGGAAGGGATAAAGGAGGGAGTGAAAGAAAGGAAGAATGAGGTGCCGTAGTGGAGGGCTCCGGAATAATTTCGACCAACTGGGGATCTTTAACGTGCACTGACATCGAACAGCACACGGGCGCCTTAGCGTTTTTCCTCCATAAAAACGCAGCCGCCGCGGTCGGGTTCGAACCCGGGAACTCCGGATCAGTAGTCGAGCGCCCGGCAGAAAAATTTGCTGTCTAGACATTGAGGACACTTGCAATACTGTTTCTGCGTTTAAATCAGTATATATCCCTGAAAATGTGTAATAATTACAATTACAGCGCAGCTGTAACTGTGCCGCCGAATCCAAGTTTTTTGGCCAAGCCCTAGCCAAGTCAAGTACGAACTTCCCACTTCCCGGAGTTATCGAAGTGGCAGATTCATTTTAAAGAAATTTTGAAAAAGTGCGTAGAGGCGCTCATTTTTCACTAGACCTGGAGGTTTTTAACTCCGTTTTGTGAAACGAAATGGTCGGATGTACTACATAGCCATTGTCAGCATCACTTTAAGAGCACGTCTAGAGTGGTGCACCGGACAATTCTGAAGTTATAAATTTCCCAATCCATCCGCCGTGACACTTACTAACGTGACAGCCAGCGAACACGAAAGGCAGTATACAGAGGCGACACACCCTCATTTCTAGACCGGATCCAAGGCAGCCGGAACTTGCCCGGATCAGTGCCAATGCGGCCGTAATAGAGCGCTCATTAGATGGGAAGCGCAGCTGCCGACAAGATGCCTATTTCCCCCTCTAGAATATTTAATCTTTTCTTTCTTCTTCTAAAGATCGACGTTGAAATACCTTCTTCGTTTCCTCTCCTCTTTCCGCTCTCTTTCTTTTCTTCCGAGAAACGTGCGGAGGAGACAGACGGGATATGTGGATAGCGTGAACGGTTCTCTCGAGGGCTTCATAAATCAATTCCGCGGAGGAGGACACGGCCTACTGCGATGCTGACTACAGGTCCTGTCAATTTGGGCCCATTCGCATTCACTGTTTTCCCGCCATTGCCGTTCGTCTATTATTCTGTCTTCTTTTTTTCCCCTCCGAAAATCTGTTCGGGAAAGTCCCGCTGTAGCACGCGTACGATCTGCAGGGAGCCCGGTGTGCACATCATATGCGTAGAGCACGGACAACTGAGAGCGAGAGACGGAAGAGGAGAGGAACGCGACGCGTGTTCGCTCCGGAATGCGGAACTTCGCGAGTTTGTTATTCGACCGGAAATGGAAGAGCGCTCCCAAGTGGCAGCCAAGGGTAATTGCTGGGCACGGCTCACTTTGGATGGCGCCGCCTCCTGTGTTCAAGTGTACGAATAATACCGTTGCACTCAGCCGCGCAATGAACTAAAAGTTGGCAAACATTTTTCGCTTTCTCTTTGAGGCCGGTGGAAGAAACCGCGATGAGCAATGCAAAACTTTCTCTGTACGAAAAATTAGGCGAGTTGGTGTACTTCCATAATTTCAAACATGTGTACAGAAGTGCAAATATTATAGGAACCACTGCGCTGCTTGCTCCTCGGCCTGTATATTATGCCCTGTTTAACAGAGAGAGAGAGAAAGAGTGCTGTTTCTATTGAACACAACGTTTGATGCATTTGTCTCGTATTATTGTTTACATGACGACTTGCAGTCAGATTCCACGACTGAAAGTCAACTTTGTGTATAAATTATTACAACAGCCTTGCAGTTCAGTTGCTGCTTCAGTTTGTACACGCAAGAAAACAAGAAGCTAGAAAGAACAGCCCAACCAACCACACTCCTGAATCAGGTTCTAGTGATCTTTCACAAGAGCTCATACAGGGGAAGATGCAGGCGTTCAAACCTTATGCCCCAATGTCTGATTGCTTGTCAGTTGAAGGTAGTGCGTTAACCTACATTGGGAAGCTAATCTCGACTCACTGTATGAAAACATGTGTATAATCCGTAAAATGAACGCTTGATCGGATCTTTCTTCTAACTGTTTATGTTTTAGAGATTAATAGTTAGATCCTACTAGGGGCTGAGGGATTACAGGACGGATAAATGCCTATGCGCCCCCTAAAAAAATTTATGCTTACTAGGGACGCTACCATTCAACGCGCGCACAAACAGTCGTAGAGTGTGTTTAACACGCTTATTCACCGAGACCGCACCCGACAGTGGAAAAGACCGGGCGGGAAAGATGAAGCGAACATGCGTTAGGCGCACCCACGACCACCAGAGACACGTATACATCAAGTGAAAACAAAAATAAAGTATATAAAAAACGAAGTTACACCGGCAGAGAGTACGAGTAAGACAAAGGTAACGAACTACCCGAAGCAGAGGAGAAGAACACCGCGGAATCGAGGAAAGCCAATCAGAGTGAGCGCGCCAGAAAGTCGTCTCTCCTTCGGCAACCCCGGCTGCCTACATCTTCTCCGTATTCCCCGAGTTCGCCACGAAGAACCAGCGCGGGGCCGTTTGTTTCATGCCTGCCTCGGTCATTACGCGGAGGGCCATCTCTTTCTCGACCCCCCCTTATGCTCGCACTGCACCTTCACATTCCCCTTCACCTTTCCTTCAGCAAGCCGACCTGTACCCGCAGAATGTATCATTGTTTCAGTCGGGGGGCAATGCGTCTTTTTACGAGCCGCGCAAAGGAAGGCCCTGTAAGCTACGTGCGCGAGCGATGGTTCCTGGTATTACGGAAAAACGCGCCCACCACCACCGCACTCGCACACATAAACCTACGAACGTTGCGAGGGGGGGGGGGGGGGGGGGAGGCACGGCGCTTTGAGCCGGAGAGGGGTGGTTCTCTCGAAAACGAGCCGGCTTGTACCTACAAAATGCGAGGCAGCGGATTGTGTAATGGTCGGGCCGGGAGGTGGGCTAACCACAGCCCGTATACGCATGTATACGGTGGCGCTGGGGCCCGGCGCATGCGCTGTTCGTTTTCTGCGTCTTTTGTTCTCCATGTGTATGTGTGTACGTGGAACGCGCGTGTTTTGTGCCCCACTATAAACGGTGCAGCGTGGCGGATGCTGTGAGTCTCGTGAAGGCGCGGACGTCGCCGTGATTCCTCGAGACTCTTCCTGGCACGAATTGGTATTAGCGCGGAGACCGGATTGGTGCATGGTTTGAGACTGGCAGGAAGTCAATCCCAGTCCAATCCCGACACTCAAGAAGGCGGCAGACATTAAGAACTGTTCCTCCGTGCCCACTGGTTTGTCTTAAAATCGACCCCCGAGTGATGTGTAAGGAATGCTTTACTTTGCCAGAATAAACGAAGTTATTTTTAGAGGTAGGAGCCAGTTGTGAAGCTTAACAATGTAGGTATTCTTTTATTTACCAGAATAAACGCTTGAAAGGTTTTTTTTTTTAAACAAATTTTCAGGCTTCCCAGCGCCACAGCCCAGAGGTCACTGCAATGTCTACTCACTTTCTATCAGATATTTTTTCTCGGTTTTCTGCCCTGTTCCTCACATTGTTCATCATGATGTCAAACAAAGTCAGTCTGACTCGATGTTGATTCCCTGTAATGTAAGTCAGCATGTAATGTGAGCGACAGGTTTTGCATAAAAGTTAGAACTTTACATTGGAGCACGGCAATGACGTAGCATACAGCCCGGAGGGTGCGGCTAACCAATCATCGATTTAGTTGTACACATGCGAAATATAATAAACTGGCGACTGTGAAAACAGCCTCAGTCAATGCAGCGTAGAACTGGCGAGGCTTAACAAAACCATGCATCCAGCCATCGCTAGTCCTGTAGCTTCCACAATGCTGCACGCTTCTTCGTGGCGAGTCTGAGTAAATGGGTACAGGCACAAACGACGGTGTTTGCGTTAGTACGCTCAGCGCTGGGATATGAGGGAGCGATCGAAGAAACGTGTAGGGGCGTTCATCCTTCCTTTATTGTGCCAGCCCTTTCGTGGCGCCTTTGTGTAGAAGAAGAAACAAACAAACAAAGAAAAAAGAGAAAGACGAGAAAAAGAACAGGTGAGGAAAGGAAGCGCCACAGTCTGCTCCGGACGCTGGGAGGAAGCAGACGACGCCGCAGAGGGCGTGCCGTTCGCATGCTGTGTGGGTATATACATGAAGCGCGTTGTGGGTACACATGATGCTCTCGAAGCTTCGATGGCTCGTGATGGGCGGAACGCCGGTCGGGTATCCGGGAAGCGAGGCGGTTGACGTTTCGGCTCCCGCGATCGATCTCGGCGCGTTTTATTTGTATTGTATTTTTTTTTGGTGTGTGAACGAAAACAAAGACCACGGAAAAGATCCGTAGCGCGGAACATGTAGCTAAAACATTGCGCCTGTCGTTCATGCGTTCGAGTGAACAAGGAACGGAGCATCCTCCGACCACAAAATGTCTAGACAGCAAACCAACTCCCACCCTTCCGAGCCTAGTGACTACCAAAGCGCTCGCCTTACACCCACACTTTTGGCGTCTAAGGTGTCATATCAAAGCATCAATGTCAATTTTTTTTCTTTTAACAGCGCACCTCAAATAAATCACCCCTGTAAGAGCGATTTCAGCGTTTATTAAACAACTGCTAAGCCGTTTGCGGCGCGTCCATCTAATGCAACTTGAACTGGTATGAAATTTCTGGTAAAAAAAATGCTTGCAGCTTCATGCGTGCTGCTGAATGTACAATGAGTGCCATCAATATTCTCGAACTAAGTAAATTGTATTAGCTCAACGGTCTGGTTGGTGTACAGAGTAGTGTTCTCTGTACGCACGTCTTCGACAGATACGAGGGGTTGCTTATTTTTTAATCGTACACGCACAAGCAGTATGAAAAGGCACACATTTTTCGACACCAGCCACTACTCTCCGAGAATAGGTGCGAATGTAGTCTGTACTTTTTTCTTCTAAGCACCCATACCTTGAAGACGCCGCCAAGAGCCAGGGACCTTCTGGCTTTCGTTTAAGCGATGGGCCTAAAGCCCGTAAAACTGTTGAAAATAAACGTTTTACAATCCAGTTCAGGTTCCATGCTTTAGCAACAGCGAACTAGGTTCTTGACAGTGAGCCAAATGTTTTTTTTTTTTTATACCTCAGCTACCTGTACGTACCCCTTTGGCAAAATTAACCAGGCTGTCCGGTTTGCTTCTGAGTTGTATAGCGAAACAGTTAGCGCACCCATCAAACTATAAATCACTGTGAGCCGTCGCCATGGCTTAGTGGTTATGGCGCTCGGTTGCTAACCAGAAAGACGCGGCTTCGATCCCTGCCGCGGCGGTCGAATTTCGATGCAGGCGAAATGCACGAGGGCCCTGCACTGTGCGATGTCAGTGCACGTTAAAGAACCACAGGTGGTCGAAATTATTCCGGAGCCGTTCACTACGGCGTCCCTCGTAGCCTAAGTCGCTTTGGGAGGTTAAGCCCCCATAGACCATGAAATGGAACTCAGTGTGATGTAAGGAGAACCCTTTTGCTCACCTTCCAATACCTTTTGGTTTTTTAGGAAAGCCGTAGGGGCTCCACTATATGAGGGAGAAACAGCAAACCATGCAGCCTGGTTACCTTTGGCAAACACTGCACGTACGCTTCTGCTCTGACCACGGACCCGGAGCTGGGCATCAACACGACAAATGCAGCGCCGACGAAAGAAGAACACCCCAGCAGTAAGGGCAGGTAATCCATTTTCACTTTCTTCCTTAACTACTGTTTGCCTTCGCCAACCGCGTCTTATTCGCCGGAGCCCGTATACAGAGCGAACACATCGCCGAGAGGAAGAAACGACTGTTTGCACAGCGTGGGTACACCGCTCGTTAGGTGGCGCGTTTGGGGCACGATTCGCCCGTCCGCCGACCCGCTCACGAACTCGAACAAACGCCCCGGGGCCCAGAGAGCATGTGCCATGCGGGCGGAGAACAACGGAGATCTACGTCCGCCGGTAATATCATACCCTGCGCGCAAGTGAAAGCAAAGACAGCATGCAGTGGCAGCGCGTGTGAGCTCACGTTTGTTCGTTCCATCACGAGTCGGTGAAGCTGTCTTTGGGAGAAACGTAGGTGGAGACGGAACTGCTCTAATAGCCCTGTCCTCGATCTTCAATGCGAGACGGGTTTCGCGCATAAGCCGCACGATGAAGGAGCGTAGATATGTGTGTGCTAGATCATTCTCAATATCAGAGAAACAAATGGCGTACACGAGAATTAGCCTGAAAGGAGAGAGACGACCAATGAGTAGGAAACACTGCGGAGAAGCATAGGAGTGGTGTGCAAAAAAATGGAACTCCGTGCAGACGGCATTTGTGCGTGAAATGGTAGAGGAAAATGAGGGAAGCGAGATGCGAGCAGACGAAAAAAGAGCAAAGCAGACGACGCTCGAAGGGAGACGTTCTGGAGGCAGACGAAAATGGAATGCTGTTTGCGTGAGCAGACGACAGGAATGGACGACGACGAGTGGGAAAGAAAAATAAAACGAAACAACACGTGGAAGCAAATTTACGTTCACACATACGCACGTAAGCTGACATACAGGCGTGCAAGCGCATAAAGTGTGCCGAAGAAATCCGCATTCACGACCCACACGTCCTGCGGAGATTTCACGGAATCATGCACCGGCGGTTCCGGCCTGAACGAACACCAAGAAATGAGAAGCCCGTGCCGAGGGGATTTTTGGCTATGCGGCACGCCCGGAAAAGAAGAATGGAAACGGAAAACAAACCGCGGGACTGCTGAAGAAGAGGGGGAGAGTGGAGAGCTGAGGGTGTACACTGGGCTGTCGGTCCGCTGGTTCATTCGTTCCTTCATCAGTTCGTCGGGGTACGCCCATTCGTGTGGAGCAACCGTTTACTGCGACTCGGCAGTAGCGTAGGCACCACCAAGGATGGAAAACCGCGCGCATCTATCCTCACCCTCCTTCTCTTCGCACGGTAGAGAGACAGAGAAAAGAGCGAAAGACAAACCATCCCGGCACAACCGGCAAAGAGCATCGTCCAGGAAACCACTCGGCTTGTGGCGGGGGACGGACACAGCCAACAAAACCGTCGTGCCAAACCGCAACTCCCTCCCCCCTACATCCTCGAAACGCTCGCACACGCGCGCGTGCTGCGCACACCGCACACCGCTACCACCAGGACCACGGCGAGGCGATCAACTCCTCCGCAACTCTGCGGTTCCTGAGCACGCCAGCTCGCCGGTCGAGAATACCAGCTGCCTTGCGAACAGAATAACGAAAATAAAGAAGGAAGCAAGAAAGAGAGAAAAAGACCAAGAAGAGGCAACAAGGAGACGAGGGGGGAACAAAAACAAAACGAGCCAAACGGCCAGCAGTTGCGGTAGCCGGCGTGTAGGCAGGGTAGGGCAGACAGGTAGGCAAGAGGGCGGCGGCGGCAGGCGGTGGGTGTGGGCTTCTCCTCTCGGCAGGGGCTACCAAGTTGAGTCGGGTCGACTGGTCACGACTTTCCACGGGGGTCCCCCTCTGCGCCACCGCTGAGCTAATGCCCCGACAGGCAGCAGCAGCAGCAGCAAGTAGCCCGAGCAAAAGAGGCGGCAGCCAAGGGAGGAAGAAAAGAACTGTCCGTGATTCTTGATCTGCCCTTTCCTCGGCTCGCCAGACGACTCGAGAATGGCCCGCAGAGAGAAAGGGAGGGCTAGTTGTCGGCCGTGGTAATGGCCAAATGCCCATGGTGGCTACGCCGCAGCAGCGTAAGGAGGGGAGGAAGGCGAGGAGGGCACGGGCAAGAACTCGATCCGCATCGTACATCGGGCGGCCACAAACAAGACAGTAGCGGGTACACCTACGGAGGAGGCTCGGCATGCGGTATAGCTTCGCTTTCGCTGGGGAAGGACTGGCAGGTTATGAACACGGGGGTGCTTGGAGGTGGGGCGAGGGGGAAAGCGGAGTTGCGTAGCTTAGGCAGTGACCAGTTTCAGGCCTCGCGGCGAGCTGTTGTGGCTCGAAAAGCGATAGAAGGAGAAGAAGCCGCGGTGAAGCCGGAGGGAACTCCAAGAGACAGCGAAAGAGTAGAGCCTGCCGGCGCCATCATATAGCCGCGGGTGTGGAGAGGAGGCTAGCGAGAGAGAGCGGAGGCTGCATGGAACCAAAGCCTAGCCCACCTTGCGAGTTCGAAAACGTTCAGAAGCAGCGGCAGCCAAGCGCCGGTGCGATGCGATGCCGCCCTGGACGTGGGGGGGAGGCGATAGCACCGTGGTTGGCTTCCGAAAACAGGACCGCAGAAAGTAGAGAGATACAAATCAGCGGCGGCCCGCGCCGGATATATGGCGGTGGGATATGGCTTGGGCTGCCTGAGCGGTGCGGGGGCCTATAAAGTGAGCGCAGCGGCAAGATGGAAGGAGCATGCAGGCGCGCTGCTGCTATTCAGTACTGGGCATGCTGCAGCTGGGTGGAGAGAGAGAGAGAGAAAAACTTTATTGTCCAGAGGAAATCGGGGCATGCCCCTGGGTCCCCGCATTGGACAGTGCTGCACTCTCGAGTCAAAAGAGAGTAAAATGGGACTAGATGCAACATTTGAACCCAGTTGTAATTTAAGAAACAGCAACAAGGTCACCGTCATCCTCCTCATCACTCCGCGATTCCTGATATGTATAGTTAGACGGTGAACGTATTATTTGATGGAATAATAAATGTAGTTTTAGTGATGTTTTAATTTGCTAGACCGAATGAAGAATGCGGCAACTCAATTTCTGTTAACAAGAGTGATTTTAATTCCTTTTTTTTTGTGGACTTCAACGAGTGGCTAGAGTTTAAGGCAGTGTAGATCCGCCCGGCGATGCTGCTCTCAATTTGTGTCCCACTACAGACCTCCGAACGACCAGTTACTCCGCGGGGAGAATAACTCTGGCTGATGACCCCTTTGAAGTTAGTCCCCTGAGGGAGCAGTGGCAGGCTCTTTGAGGGACTAATTGCTCTGGGAAAGCGGTTAATCCCCTAAGTACTAACCCTTACACCCCTTTTTGGCCTTGTGACTCTGAGTGTGTGTTCTGACGACCGCGCGTGTTTTGTGGATATCTCAAGCGGTCTTTGCGTTATGACTTATTGAGCTTCAACACGGTGTCAAAGTTGTAACAGTGGCGGGACGTGTTCTCTTGTTAATTATGTTTACCGCTGCGCGTCGCCTGTGCGCTGATTTTTATCTCACGCATAGAATACCATTGCGAGTCTTCTTGTCGGCCTGTATGGAGCGAGGTGCAGACGTTCAGAAACAGATGCAAAGCCAGGAGAAAGCACACACCTAACAAAAAGCACCCTCGAAGGAGACAACTGAGCTGCTGCACTTGCAAGCACACAACGTCGAAGTGCGGATATTGTGGTCCACACGTGCAGGCTGCGCATCGCTATTTTAAAGGGAAACTTAAGGGAGGCTACTCCTGTTAAGCCTTTCATGCCTTCGATCATTTGTGCTCATTATCGTAGCTCGTATACCCTCGGAAAATGCGACAAATTCCTCCTGTGTACTTGCTTTAGATTCATGCAAAGCCAAGCGGCAAAAACTGGCACAGCGAACCGAAGTGTCTTACGCTAGGGTATAGAAGCGATTGTAAGTATTTTCTTACTACAGCCAAGTATTCAATAAAGCTGGAGAGAGTGCCGCTTGGCAGAGAAATTACGTCGCTAAGTACAGACAAGTGAAAATCTAGCTTTGGGTGCATGGCCCTCTCGTTATGCAAGCTGTTTCTATTTACCTTCGGCTTAATATCAGTGAATGAACGGATGAATGTGGAATTGCAAGGTGCTGTTATGGAAATATTGAAGGTGATGGCTTTCAAACCAACCATTGCCTTGAATATTTCCATAACAGAATATTCAATATTTCCATATTGAAGGTAAGGGTTAGATTTTCAAACCAACGATTACCTTCAATATTTTCATAACAGAACCTAACAATATTCCAATTTTCAAAATCTTTGTCCAGAAGTGTTGGACATGATACGGAAACAAATCTTTTCAAAACGATAGTGTTTTCATCGTAGAGACAATTCCTACAACAGAGCGACGCTCAGGCTTATTAACTGGCCTATTATTTGATTATATATTAATTGAGGCTTTCTCCGGTTTTGATTTTTCCTCTAAACTGTTCGGCCAGGGACGAATTTAGTCGGGGGATCAGCGACAAATTTTCTACGGGAAAACCATGAGCAGCCACATTTTTTCGACGCAGAAATTCCTAGAAATGCATTGCTGAAATAGGATCGTTCCCCATGCACCTGAAAAACACAACCCCCAAAGAGTCACCTATACACTCACTCCTGATTTCCAAACTGATCTTCTCGTTCGTTTTTATGTTTGCACGTTTATATAATAAGGGGAAGCATTTGCTTCTGAAGACTGCCAAAGATTCCAACGGCTTTTTTTTTTATCTGAACGAAAATAATAAGCGAACGATGCACTTAAACCTTTAAAAGCTTCGGCTTGCGGTTATTGTCTAAATTACGGCACTTCCGTATAAACGATGCTTTTATTTTTGTCTCTATCTATCTATCTATCTATCTATCTATCTATCTATCTATCTATCTATCTATCTATCTATCTATCTATCTATCTATCTGTCTGTCTGTCTGTCTGTCTGTCTGTCTGTCTGTCTGTCTGTCTGTCTGTCTGTCTGTCTGTCTGTCTGTCTGTCTATCTATCTACCTATCTATCTATCTATCTATCTATCTATCTATCTATCTATCTATCTATCTATCTATCTATCTATCTATCTATCTATCTATCTATCTATCTATCTATCTATCTATCTATCTATCTATCTATCTATCTATCTATCTATCTATCTATCTATCTATCTATCTATCTATCTATCTATCTATCTATCTATCTATCTATCTATCTATCTATCTATCTATCTATCTATCTATCTATCTATCTATCTATCTATCTATCTATCTATCTATCTATCTATCTATCTATCTATCTATCTATCTATCTATCTATCTATCTATCTATCTATCTATCTATCTATCTATCTATCTATCTATCTATCTATCTATCTATCTATCTATCTATCTATCTATCTATCTATCTATCTATCTATCTATCTATCTATCTATCTATCTATCTATCTATCTATCTATCTATCTATCTATCTATCTATCTATCTATCTATCTATCTATCTATCTATCTATCTATCTATCTATCTATCTATCTATCTATCTATCTATCTATCTATCTATCTATCTATCTATCTATCTATCTATCTATCTATCTATCTATCTATCTATCTATCTATCTATCTATCTATCTATCTATCTATCTATCTATCTATCTATCTATCTATCTGTCTGTCTGTCTGTCTGTCTGTCTGTCTGTCTGTCTGTCTGTCTGTCTGTCTGTCTATCTATCTATCTATCTATCTATCTATCTATCTATCTATCTATCTATCTATCTATCTATCTATCTATCTATCTATCTATCTATCTATCTATCTCTCTCTCTCTCTCTCTGCAGCCGCACTGTGTCCGCATTCACTCCGAGTCTCGAGTGCTTCTGCATCGGCGCCCACTTCTAGCTGAGCTTTCATACCTTGCGAATCAAACCTTCCGATCCGCGGGGCCGTTTTCAAGCCGTGCATGCACTTTCTTGGTCTTCTAGCGCGCATTCGACTCCCCGGTGTTATATAGCGCGCTCGATGGAGGAAAATTTGGTGGTATGGAACGGGGTATACGGGGCCGGTAATGCGTTCGCATGACTACGGCACATTATTCCGTGGCGATCTGTAATAGACAGGGGCCAGATTTCCTTCTTCTTGCTTTTCAGGCGCCGAGGCTCGAATCGAAGGAGGCAATCTAAGGAGCGTGCGGCCATCAGCGGAAGTGCTTCGCGTCGTCTTGCTGTGTGCACACGGTTCCTTCTCACGTCGCTCGATTGGCGCTACGTTCCAGTTCACGCTATAACACTGTACACGGTAAGTGGTGCCCTCTATGTCCGACGGCGGCAGAGAGCACGGTTGACGGAATCAATATAGTGCTTGGCTCTCGCTGTACGTGCAGCATAGCCGAGCATTTTTTTTTTTTGCGTAATAACAAGTAAGCCAGACAAAAAAAAAAGCAATTGCAAGGAGGAACTGGCTTGGCGACCGCCGTAAAGTTCCTCGAAGCTACCCATATATATATATATATATATATATATATATATATATATATATATGGATACAACTCAAGTCTGCAGTGAAGCTCCACCCACATTGAGGCCCGTCGAACATATATAATTCCTTCGTGAAAAAAAGTATACCTTTGATAAAGCTTTTCTTCAGACCTAAACAAGATGCTAATCACGAGACGAAATTATAAGCTCAAGGATTTTGGTGCCTTTGGCTTGTCTGTTTGGCTAACTGTTGTTGTCAGTTAAACATAAAAATAACTGATTTTATGCAAGCTGTGATTGGCCAGCGGAGTAATACAGGACGCCGCCGATCATGGCACGTTGTTACCAACTGTTGATTTTTTAAAAAGTTGTATCTGACTATAGAGGGATAAGTGGCTCCACCGTCTATGCAAGTTCCTAAAGAGCGCTTCATCAACCAAGAACATTCCGGGAAGATAAGGTATTGTATTTGGCTCGGTTAGCAGTATTTGGTTTAGTAATTGGCTTGGATTCTGCCACAGCATCACGGCTGCGCCGCGAATTATTTTAATAGAGCATTTTTTGCCTTCTTAATGAACAAATTTAACGCCAGTGAATTCGGTACCAGGCTCATATGAAAATTATCAAAGCATTCCTGTGAAGTTCTTTTTGGAAAAAGTTGTATTGTTACGTTTTAATCCGCGCTTTCAGCTAAACACTAGGCAGGCGAACTTACGAAACCTAATTTTCCCGGCATGCACTTGGTGATTGAAGTGCAGCGCCACCAGTTTTCCTTATAGGCGTATATGAGAAACTCTATGACGACTAACACAACCTAAAGACCATGCATGACGGTGGTTTTCACGTGTTACGTCATATCCAGCTGGTATCCAGTAGTTGTATACATCGCTGCTATCATTTCCTTGTGTTTTTATTTTCCGTATGCATATGTAGTAGTCACGAAAGACAAGTCACCGGTGCCCCGCGCATCGAAGTGGACAGATCAATGATGGAAGCTGCTCTCATTTCTTCATACCTTCTTCCTTGCGCTTTGCAAGCGGCTCGGCTCCAAACAGGCTGCCTATATATGCAGGTCGAGACACGCACATGTATGCATGCATACAGACAGCTACATAGAAGGCAATACAGATTGCCCGAGCGCGTTCGGGGATTCGATCATGAGCGGGAAAGAAGATCGAAGATAGATGAGTCGCTTCAGCCGCCACCGCGGTCGAACTGACCGCGCTCGCCTAAGACGCATCCAGAGGGTCAGAAAAAGTAAACAAAAGTAAACAAAACACGGGCCGGGAGCAACAAAATAAAAATAAACGAACGCAAACGCATCCGCGTGTGGAGAACATGCACGCTGGGGCCATGATAGGATATTGATATCGGCATTTCGATGAGATTATCTCCGCATTTTTTCGTGTTCCCTTCGACCCGGAGTGCTCGAGCGCTGTACAGGATCCGCGCATGCCTAGCTAGGTTCCGTCAAAATAAGCTCGAGAAAGAGGAAAAGATGGCTGTGTAAGGAGGGAGAGATCGTTTTCTGCGCACTATACGAAGTAATAATGACTGGGCGCCCAAAATAAACATGTATATGGCTCTGTATGGCGTTTTATTCGAAGAGCAAAAAACAGCAGAAATAATGACCAGAGACGAACGATTGAGCGGGTGCATTGGACTGAGTGAGGGTTGGCGTTTTCACCGCTCAGCCATGGGGATGCAGTTCATGACCGCAAACCACGCGATCCACTGCCAGTCTGCTTGTATTGGGTCCAAATCGTGCTTGTGGAGAGGGAGAGTGCCCGAAGATTGAATTCCGCGCCACTTAATTGTCTCTGTGATATATTTCATCGACGGGACGGCACAGTGCAACCGCAACTGCGCTCATCGCGTGCTGAGTGTTGAACAAGGAGCGCTGTGTACGGATATTTTTAGAATGTAAGGGTGAGGAGAAAGGTGATCCGGTCGTAACGTGCGTGAGTTGCTAATGGCAGTCAGTTTGAAGTGAGCGATATTTTTATAGCTATGTACACCTATTGCGTGTTACGTGTACCTGAGCCATCATCGTCCGGCTCTCAGCTTTCAGCACGGAACGTGGTTATATTGATTTCAGGAAACGATCCTTGAGCAAGCTGAGGTCGGGCACCTCCGCTATTTAATTTACTTAAACTCAGTGCGATATGTGGAAGTTGAAATGAGGGTATCCCGAAAATGTTTGGGTGGAAGGCAGTGAGGTCACAAGACTAGAAAAATGTTTTCTTGATGTGCTCACTTCACGAAAGCTTCTTTTATATCGACGAAAAAGTTAGTAAAAAAGACGCTATTGAAAAAGGAACGTATGCTAAATTCACGCGAATCCGCTGCTAAATTTTTGCGCAGCAAATGATTGGTTTCCTGGAAACATTTGGGCAAATACGGGGTGGTGAGAACTGAACTAGTTCTAACCACGCTGGTTAAAGCTACCCAGTGCAATACTCAATATTAGAATGATATTTGCATCTTTAATACCGACGAAAAACTTAAGCTCACAGCAGGAACGTATAGCCAGGATTTTTTTCTTTTCAAGAGGGGTCCGAAATAATTGTTTGTGTCGGAGGAGGGGAAGAGGTTAGGGGTTGCCGCACTACCGTTAAAGTCGTTCCTACGGGAACCGATTCGGAGTTTTAAGTTTCCATAGGCAAGCTTCCTCCTTCAGGATAACAATCGCCCACCAGAAAATCGGTATTGAATCGGACGTTTCATACAATAATATCCGAAGGGAACGTTTATATGCCGGCTATTTACACAGCGTTCACCATACTTTATAGCGCGCGCAAGAACAACAACAAAAAATCCAGGTGACGTGCAGTCATGAAAAAGGAATAAAAAAAAGAGAAACTGGAAGCCCAGTGAAATGCGAAAGGTTTGCGGCTTCGATTTTCCACGGACACGGCCTATGGGAGGTAAACCCTAAACAAGCCTTATCTTAAAACGAGGAAGAAAAAAAAACAGCGCAGGCTTCGAGCCACTGCCCACGGCGAGGTTATACGAGCTTTTGTTCGTAAAAATCGAAGGGAAGGTTTTCGCTATTGCAAAGCGGAGCGTGTATTGCAGGCCATGCGGTGCTCCATACCCGGAACATCTCATCACTCTCCCCACCACTCAATGTATAGGCGTCGGCCACAATTCGATTGGAAGAATACGGGAATAACTCAAGCGGGTCAGCGGTATGTATGGCGCGCACGTCGATCGGGGCCTGCTGTCAAGTGGGTCGTCGCGTATCGGTCGACCCGAGCGAAACCATTAACCCGACCAGCCCATGTTTACACGACGACCCGGCAGCAACATTTCGATGACGGTCGCGGCCGGCGCACGCAGAGATGTCCTACGTATAGAATGTTTGCCCGGTCTGCGGATAATCGACTGAAAGAGCGTTGGCCCCATCCAGAGAGTTCGGTTCTTACTTGCGTATAACATATTTACTGCGGGAGCTTCACTCTGTATACGGCTTTGCTGAAGAGGTCGCATTGAAGGGCAAGACGACATGCAAGCGAAAATATTTTTTTTGCCGATTAAGCGGCGCTTTAGTTAGCACTAAATGGAGTTGACCACCGCAATGTCCAATCAAAATACTTGAACCGACTGCTGCTTTCTTTTTGCCTAATATTAAGCGCGTGAAAAGTAATCAAGTCCAAGTCTTAAGTTAGATGGCGTACGAACTGCGTTGCGAACGCGGTTGTTTTCTTTTTCGGTCACGAAACACTGCTCGAAGTGCTAGGAAGAGACAGCCATTGAACTTTCACCAGTTCTGATGGTCCCTCACAACCATCCACAGTGCCCGACTAGTGAAGCCTACGTGGCCTCTACGACCAGTAAGGAACAGAAAATTATCGGCAGTTCCGCGACCAGTAGCACGACTGTAAAATCTCGGAAGTGGAATTATGGGAATGACAGTAGAAGAGATGTACGCGCGCTGAAGACGCCAGTAACATCATGTCTGGTCGCTCGCGCTGTTCAATACGGTGAAGACAACGACCGAGAGTCCGACAGCAAAATACCGCAAGGAAATCAGACTGTAGACCTCCTCCTAATTCAAACTGGCCCTGGAGGACCTTATGGTTCGGACCCGCTCCTGGAGGACCTCCTGTCTCACGCCGAGTCCTGGAGGACACCGTGGTTTTAAACTGGTCCTGGAGGACCTCCTGGTTTGGACTTAGTCTTTAAGGACCTTAATTATGGTTCGGACCTAGCCCTGGAGGACGTTCTGGCTCGAACCTAGTCCTGGAGGACTCCATGGTTTGAAACTGGTCCTGGAGGACCTCCTGGTTTGGACCTAGTCTTGAAGGACCTTAATTATGGTTCGGACCTAGCTCTGGAGGACTTTCTGGCTTGCACCTAGTCCTGGAGGACTTCATGGTTTGAAACTGGTCCTGGAGGACCTCCTGGTGCGGGCGCAGTCCTGGAAGACAAAGTGTTTCGGTTCTGGTCCTAGACGGGTCGTGAGGGTTCGACTGGCGACACACCTCTGCACGTTCCGCAAGGCGTGATGCGGATGACGACGAACAGTGTGAACTGCAGGTTGTGACCATGCATTGAATGACGTCACTCACCCTGGACGTAGAGGCGTACGATGCCCCTCCTTCCCTGGCGGTTGTTGACGACGCACTGGTACTCGCCGCTGTCTTCGGCCACCACCGAGCGGAAGATGAGCGCGCTGCTGCCGGGCACCAGAGCCACCCGGGGCCCGGCCTCGGGTGCCACGGTGACCCGCTCGCGGGTGGCCTCGATCAGGCGCCGGTCTTCCTTCCACCAGGTCAGGTGCCGCGGCGGCTGCGCCCCGCCTCCGGGTGGCAGGTCCGGGCAGCGAAGTGTCACGTTGGCGCCCACGCGCACGAAGATCCTCTCCGCCTCGCCGTCGCCTGCGGTGGCAAAGAAATAGGCTTACACACGTCGTCAGGGAATGGGAAGGTACCACAGCAGGCAGTGGCACAAAAACTACAAGAGATTCTTCGACCTCGCCATTGGCAAATTCGAACGAAATTCGAACTTGCCTATGGTTCGAATTTGTCTATGGCGGTTCGAACTTCAAGTTTCGGAATCGTTTCGAACGATTCCGAAAATTCGTTAGACCAGCAAATGGCGGCATTATGGCAATGGTCACTGTACGTGATATATGTATCGCAGTTAAACGATATGTATATATATTAGGAAATGACGGGCTCGTTTCACAAACTTATGAAGGGAGCCAACAGTCACCGAAACCAAGATGCATATCGGAATGTTTAATTTTTTTTCATGTGTAGTGCTGATCAGTGGGATAATACTTCGATTAATCTATCATTTAAAGAAAATTACTTATAAAGCATCAGAAAAACAACCATGCCGCCGGTGGGATCCGAACCCACGACCACGCGATATTCGGAGGTCGTATATATATATATATATATATATATATATATATATATATATATATATATATATATATATATATATATATTAAGGAAGCCAACAGATATATACACTTGTATATATCTGCACTTCGTCTGAGGCGCTGCACTGACGGAGTTTTGGTAGCATGTGTGCAATAGCGGGTGCCTGTGCATATTATTGCGCAGTCTAGAGGCACCAGTGTTAACTAGCACCTTTGCTTTAATTCTGGCGGATGTGCGCATTCTACCAAGTGTGGATGTAACGCTGAGCGCCCGCTGAAGGTGTAACGTGGTGTCGTGTCTAGTTTTAGAAAGTAAAAACTTGAAACGTGAGCGTAACAGGCAGAAATCGATGGCATTTATTTTTTGTCGTTGCCCCTGCTATCCCTGTGCTGTTCACTAGCTAAAATATAAAGGGCAAAAACGCTCTTAGATATCTGAATGTCGATCAGCCTGAAAAATCACGTGCCTTTTGTATTTCGCGCCTCACTTTGCGGTCAGGGGCTCGCGTTATCGCGTCGATCGAAGATCCGTTTCCGGTACATGTACGTCACGACAAAACGTGTACGAGGCGCCCGCGGACGGCCCTCGTTGTAGGCCACGGACCTCGCAACAAGTGCGAGATGCTGCTCAGATGGGCAACAAGACAGAAACAAGTATATAGAGATGCGGGCCGGGAGAAATTGAAAAGCGAGGTCATTGTGTTTGGGTCTCTGCTCCCAGTGTCCCCGCCTTTTGAGCCACTTGGATCCGCGCGCCGTCATCGCGAACGCTTCCCAGCATGCCTTCCGCCTCCCTTTCTCTCTCCCCTTAAACACGCCGCTGCGTTGTCGCTTCTACGCTCCGTAATAACACAGCGCCAGATAGAGCGAAGAGATAAGGACATCGCGCAGAAGAATACAAGCACCGGAGGCAGTATACGAAAATGACAGCCGAGGCAGACGACCACGAACAAGTGGTAGACCAAAACGTAAGAAAAACACGCTTAGCAGACGATCTGAGACCAGGAGCAAGTGGCAGACGAAGGCGTATACGAAAGCGCAACAGACGGTTTGAGAGGAGGAGCAGACGAAAATGTAAAAGGAATGACAGCGGAAGATTCGAAAGCAAAGCAGAAAGATATAACAGGATGACGATGTGAGAAAGGAAATCCGAAAAATAAAAAGGGATAAGTGAAATTTGAGAGATGATTTCAAGACAGGCGGCAAACGTGACAGGCCGAAATAACAACGTTTTGGAGCGACCACTCTTGGCGTCCGGATGCGCGCGCGCGCCATTAGCGCTGCAGGCGACGCCATTTTGCGCCTTATCTATCCGACGAAATCTCCGCTTTCGTGTTCGGTGCTTGGAAGGCCACGCCACGGTCAGCCGCCTGCCTCAACACTCCTCGCCTCTCTTCTTCGAGTTCATCTCTCCAGAAGAAGAAACCAAGCGACAGAGCAGCTCTCACTTTGGGCTGTAAATCACTCGCCAATGACGGCACCGCGCGCTCACTAGAGTGCTAAACTTGAAGCAGACACGCGACTTCTGCGTGACCTGTGGGTTTACGAGTGGACACTTTGCTGGAGAGATAACGGTGGGCGAATGACAGGTCCCGATAGCAAGCGAAGCAAGTTGGAGTTCTTCTTTGCGTCGAAGCATGGCTTTGCCTTAGTTCAATATTTCGAGCTCTTTAGTTTATGATTGACGTTACTCTTTTAGTGTAGAGTTTGACAGCAGCCCGTCTTTTCAGGATGAGGGATGGTTCTGAAGTAAATCTTTGTTCAACGCGCACAAGCCTGCTTGGTAAGTGACCAATGCCGTTTTCAACAGTGTATCGTTGAATAGTTCGACTGGCCAGCCAGACACACCACACAAACCCTTTGTGTGTTTACAACTCCACGAATACGGCAGACGATTAGACAGTAAACCTGATCAACGGCTAAACGACTGAGGAAATTGGCCGGCCGAAGCGGCCACAGCAGATGGCTCTGAATACAGACCACATGGGGTTCTTTAACGTGCACGAAAATCTCAGTACAATGGAGCACCTTTGTTGAGCCTCCATCAAATTGGGCACGCCGCCGCTGGGACCGAACCCACGACCATAGACAAACCAGTTCAATGCCGTGACTGCGGCAACCTCTGTGGGTCTTGATGGTGATGATGATGATGATTTTGATGTCGAAAGGTTAGCTTTGGCCAAATAACGCCCTGGAACAATAGGTGGTATTCTGTATGCAAGACGTGGTCGATACCCATTTTCCAAGCACTTCAACCCTTGTGGCCAATTCCCATGGTAGAAAGTAACGACAAAAGTGAATGTGGCAGAAAGCCTGCACCTGCTCGTAGAATATGGTTTCACCTCAGAGAAACCGGGCACCAGACCACCATGGGTAAAGCTTGTACCCATTGTATCACAGCCGGCGGCATTGGGGATCGAACACCGCACCTCCCGCGTGCGAGGCGGATGTTCAAATCACTACGTACAGTACTCACGGATTGAAATAGGACATTCGGAGCGCGTGGCCGTCGCTTCATGGAGCGCCGCCCGTAGACGCTCATGGAACCAAGGTGGTGCATTGTGGTATGGCGTGAGAGGGAGAACATCTACAAAGCAGAATTGTTCCTTCCAGTAGCCAATCAGCCGGCCTGTGGTTTACCACATGCCTGCGTGGCACTGCAAGGCTAGCGCTCCGAATGTCCTATTTCAATCCGTGAGTACTGTACCTCTGTGGCTCTTACTGAGAGGTGTAGTTCGTAGTTACTAAGCCCTGACCCACATAATACCTGTGACCGGCTTGCTTGCTGCGTAGCTCAGAGCAATCCACAGCCATGTTGAAGGATTGCGCAAGATTTTTGAGTCCTTTCTGGCGAAAACTAAAACATCCCTTCGCATTATACGGAGATCATCGGTCACTGGCAGCTGCGCGCAACGCGATTGCGGCACCTTGCATCCTAGTACAGGCATACAAGTCTCCGCACGCCCCGCGCCTCGAGTGAGCCGTGACAGAGAGCGCATATGTCGAGCGCAAAGCTAGAAGACAACGATAAAAGAAATAAAAGGGTCTTCATGTCATCCGCGGGAAGGCCGCAGGTGCGTGACATATGCAAACTCTGCGGAAAAGCATGCAGCGCATAGCGGAAGCTACAGAGATGGCGGGAACCACATACGAGAAAAAGTCGCTGTTGGCTAACGCCTTGGCCTGGGCTGGCTTGAACTGATTTGGGTTGGTATCGGTGACTGAATTGGCTGGAATCTGGAGTACATGATCGCCAGACAGTGGCGAGCCATTCTCACTTGCAAAGAGCTTTCTTGCGTAGAGCACGCGAGCTCGATAGCTTTTACAGCGCTGCCTGCTTTTGATGACAAGGAGCACAATATGCCTGTCGAATTAGCGTCATTGTTTGCTTCGTTATTACCCTCATTTCGAACGAAGTTCGTACTGACACGCTTCCGTGATGCTTCGAGCAGTCCCTAATCACTCGGTTTGTGTTCTGCATATGCCTGTGGCAGGGTATCTCGAAGAAAGTCTAATCACTTTGAGAGATCAAAGTGCGAATAAAAGTTTCATCATCATCATCAGCCTGACTACGCCCACTGCAGGGCAAAGGACTCTACCACTCACATGTGTCTCGAATTAACCCCGTCCATAAAAATGTTTAAAAGTTTAAATGTGCTAGATTTGCAGTGATCAGCTGTATGGGGACGAGTTGGCAAGACAAAATAAAAATAGAAAAAATAAAATTCTACTTTCACTTGAAAGTTGCATGGCTAAAAATTTGGTGATATAAAGGAATAACGGCTATACGAGAGAAATATGACCCTACTGACCTTCAGTAGCTTTAAAAGAAGAGTTTTTAGTGCATGTTTAATTGCAAATGCACTCTGATGCAATCTGTGGAGCTATTTGCGTAGTTCACGTTGTATCGAAGTGCGACTGGTATAGAAAAAAAAAATCCCCGCCACACTTGAGTTTCTTTTGCGACTTCCATTTCGGGTTGTTTTGAAATCTGCCTAGCAACAAAATTAAAGAACGGTATCATGTTTTACTCTGCAGTAGACTTTACTCCCAAGTTAAATATTACTCAAAACTCCTGTGAACGCCTAATATTTTGACTGGTCGCTATATAAGCGGGGTTTTAGGGAAAAGAAAACATCTTACTGACGTGGTATTCTCATGTGTGTCAAGTTTTTACAGCGATACGCCTCGCTCAGCCACGAAAAGTAGCACTATATTCCAGTTTTAAGCTTATTTGGCGGCCTCTGGCAGCTACATGGCTATCGATGGTTGTTTTTGCAGCCTAAATTTTCCAGGAAGTAACGGCTCGTGATTTTATGCCTCCTGGCAGCCTCCCAAAATTTTCCCGCCAGTAACAAATGCGATTTAATTAATTTTTTTTTCGCACAGAACGAGAAAACCGTAACTGCTTTACAGTTAGTGATGTCTCCGCTCAGTATCCGACGTGTGAAGGCCAGTTCTTCGACCAAACTGCGCGCGAATTCTCACGACCGCCGTATTTTCATTTGGAGTTGGCGCTTTCGCTTGAAGCGCTTGGAGAAAAGCCGTAAATTCTTAAGTGACAGCCGGCGCTAGCTGCTAAGTAGAATATAAGTCGACAGATGTTTTGCTCCGGCGTTCCACTTTCTCCGAATGCCGTTCTCCGGCCAGCCGTCGCTTGATCTTCTGACGCGCGCGCAAAACAACGACACAAAAAGCAAGCAGCTGTACGTCAAGAAGCGAACGACGTGGGCGATTCAATAACGCCACGCGCCGCAGAGGCAAGGCTTACGTAACAAAAACACAGCTTGCAACGAAACAACAAAAGCAGACGACCGAGGCGGCGCACACAAGATGGCGGACAGAGGCACCGAAAGCAGACGACCACGAAGGACAACGCATGGAAGAGCTTGGCAAAAAGAAGCAGCTAGCGCTCGTCAAGGGCTTCGACGAAGATTTTTTTTAAAGCAACATCCCGCGAGAAGCTAAGCACACTCAATGTCAGTAAGATCACGCCCTAAAAGTGAAAAAAAAAAAAAAACAGGAAGGGATGTGCACTCAACGCGAAGTGCGCACAGTCGTCTGCTACCGCCGGTAGTGAGAGTCTCAAGAGCTCTCGAGGGTACGGCACACACGCCCCGCACTCTCGTCTGCACGACGATGTCGACTCTGCGAGCACGCGCCGCCATTTTTGTTTTGTGCAAACTCGGCGCTGCCACGCGTTGTGATGAGACGAGGCCGCCGTGTTCGTTGTCGCTCCTGCACTACTCCGCACGCGCGCACGACTTTGAGTGAACGCTGCCGCTGCGGACAGATGCGTCACGGGAAGAAGCCAAGACAAGCCAAGCTGTCTTCCCCCCTCGACGCTTTATTGTTCGCGGAGACAGCTCGTGCGAGGCGAAAAAGCGGGTCAGGCTCATTACGCAAATAAAGCGCGCACGCCGCAACGCGCGCAGCGCTCCTTGTGAGTGGGTACGTACCCCTTTCCTTGTCGGTCGTAATCTACTCTCTCTTCTTGCGAGACTGTTTTCCCCCTTTTTTTCACCGCACTCGTCAGCTCCCACCGAGTACTCCGCAGCATTGTGGAAGCTCCGGCCACATAGCGTGTTGACTCGGTTTACTTTTACCAACATTTTACTGTCACACAACAGACAGTGTCGCTGGCTTTAACGACGCCCATACAATGTGCTGCTTAATCAATGTACAGTCATGAGAAGTTTTAAATGGAAGAAAAGTAGAGCATTCTTTTATTGATTACTCCGTAATAATGCGTGACAAGCACAGTTTTTTTTCTATTTTCTAACTAGTTCCCTCTTTGTGCGTAATGTCGAAAAGCCATTATCATATTTAGTGAAGAAAATAACCAGAAAGTTTGCAATTTTGTGAAGAAATTCTTGTTCCATCTCATATTCCTCACGACTGCTTCCTGAAGCCCAATTTCAGACTTCAGTTTCACTTCCAGCTTATATGTAGCATCGTCTGCTTAACATAGTCAGAACACAGGCTAGTGCCTGCGTTATTGCAACTTCTCGTCTCGTTACATACTTTGCAATGCTCCCTGTTTCATCGTCTGCTTCTCTACATAGCAGACAACGTGCACCCCGGCGCGCAGGTCTTGGAGGAACATTGCACAACGGTCTGTGCCAGCTCTCCTGATTGGCTTAGGTCGAGTATAGCGTCCACTGCATTGCACGGTTTTAGTAAGACACATTCACAGCAGACGACGCGAGCCAACCCTTTGTGTTAGGCCTAATGAGATGCGCGACCAGAAAGTGTGCATATGAGCGCGCGCCGCACCGTCCCCCTTCACGTTGTTAAACTGGTGCTATGAACGCGATGTGTGCACCATAGTCGTCGTCTCGCGTCAACGCTTCCTGCCCCCCCCCCCCCCCCCACTCCCGATGTTTTATAGCTATAGCGTTCCTTTCTTTCTTTTTTTTTTTTGTCCCCGCATAATTTGTTCCCCTTGGCTTTGACCTGCGCAGGAAGCCGTCGAAAGCGAGCTGCTTCCGAATGCGAGCGCTCTTACAAATACGGCCTTAGCGGTTTGTTCGTGAGCCGCTGAACGCCCGTTGCTGGACAAAGACCTAATTAAAACGGCCGGAAGATGGTGCACACAAGGGGGCGCGTGCGTAGGAAGAAGAGCACGGTATATACTGCCGCAGAAAAGGAACAGGGGAGAGGCCGTTGCTGAGGAGAAGATAAAAGCGACCAAGATGGCGACGCGCGCGACATCTTGCGGCAATACGGGCGTGCGCTGCCGTCTACGGGGGTATTTCACTGCCGCCGCGCTGCCGGCCACGCAACAGGGGTCTTTGTTCTTGCAGAGTGTGCCGCTCTCTCTCCATAAGCAAGGCCGCCCAGACGCGCGCGGGACGCACCAGACCTCGGTGGTCCACGGGGACGCTGCGGTGGATGGCTAATTACTGAGACGGCGTGGACGCTTTTGTGCGTTTTTGTCGGTCGTCCTGGTTAACGCAAGCGGATAACTGCTATACTGCACGTAAGTACGTCGGGTTAGACATGAATATTAGGATGCAGTAGCAGGGAAACTTGGGGGGCCAGCTACAAAGGCTCGAAACAAGATAATTGGAGACAGCACAGCGCACGATGGAAAGGGCAATAATAAGAGGAACTAAAGACAAGAAAGAACGCTGCGGGGGCATTAGAGAAGCGCTGTTTAATGACGCCCCAGCTGAAATCAAGAAGAATAAGTAGACTTGCACGGAACATGTAACGCCAAAGTATGGGCAATGCCATATACTCCATTAGATCAGGTTAGAGGTTAGGCGTCTGACTAATGATGACAAATGACCACTCGAGGAACATCGTTGACGATTTTATTCGCTATATGTTCTTGAGGATCATTTTTAGGCTTGTATTTCAATGATTGTTTTTTTTCGCGAATTGTCTGTTAACTACCCTGGCGCAGTTATAATAGGCGCAGTTATATTAGCAACCTGGGTCGCACCGTAACCCAAGCAACCGATGACAGCACCTGCCACAGAAGAGCAGTGGCGCATCTTAACTTGACCACTGTACCGCCACTGCGCCAGGAATGGTCGGAAGATTCCCAGGGATCTATGAATGTAGAGAATGACCGATTCCACATATATGGACATTAACCCATTATCGCGATGCCAACAACGGCCATCCGTGAACACTGGATCTGAACACCAGAACCGAAAGGAAAAGCGGACTGCTAGCGCACATAATTCGTATTTGGCCTAGCTACTCAAATCGACCATCATTTTTCGCACTATTAAGCCACTTTAAAAAAAGAAGGAAAACACCTGCAGTGTTCACCGAAAGGTATGGTGCCATTGGTTTTTGTGTGCCAAGGAGGTAGCATAAACGTCTTGAACGTTCAGTCTCAGTGGCGGGTAACTTTGGTTAGGTGAGCCAGACGAACCCCGAAAATCCAACGCATTGCAAAAAAAAAAGGAGGCGCATGTCAATATAAAAAAAGAACACGCAAAATTTATGCTTTGTGTAAAGCACGTCAGACCCTCTGCTACACTACTTTCATGAAAGCTCTTTCACGCTGCAAGGAGACGGCCGCAACGACGCCTCATAAAACTCTCGCGACACGGTCAAGTGGTCTTCGGCGGACCGTGAGCGGCAACGGTGGCCAACTACGAAGCGGCCGCAGAACAACATGGCTTCCCGCTGTATGGCCTATAGTATGTGTAGTGGGACGAACTACATAAATCACTGCTGCGCCGAGCGCACAAAGCCAATCTGCACGCTCCCCAGCTGTGTGACATATAGAACTGCGACCGAATTCCTTCCGCCGCTGCAGTCTTCGCCGAGGCATTCCTGCCTTGTGTTGTGCGGAAAGGAAGGAAGGAGGGGGGGGGGGGGGGACGTTTGTTTTGACACGCGACGTTTCGGCTCCTCCGTCTTTTGCTCTCCCCGCCACACTGCACGATTGTTTTGTTAAGCCTTTTCTCTCTCGTAGTTCTCTATTTTATGCGTATTTTCTGTTTGATGGCATCTGCATAAAGACCTACAATCTGCGGCGGCGACGCCAACGCGACGTCCTTCACGGTCGAGCGTAAATTTTCTCTGACGCTAACGTTTCGAAGAGGAAGGAAAGATTTATGACATGTCTCTCGTTTTGGGGCCTATGCTGGGTAGTCCAGACTTCTTGAATTATATAGAAAGAAAGAAAGAAAGAAAGAAAGAAAGAAAGAAAGAAAGAAAGAAAGAAAGAAAGAAAGAAAGAAAGAAAGAAAGAAAGAAAGAAAGAAAGAAAGAAAGAAAGAAAGATGAAAACCTAGCGTGCCTCCTGCCTCCTTGGACCAGATATCGCGGGCTTTGGATGCCGGCGGATAAGGAATTCAAAATCCGCCTTTCGTGTCCACGCTAGGGCCATTACTCAGGTGTGTCAGGGATTAAAATGTAAAGGTAACGTAAACAAGAAATGAACGGTGAAGAATAATGACCGGCGACTGTATATTCAAAGGGATGCTTTTGCTTTCATTTCGGCCAATATCTGGCCAGAAGACACTTTTTCCTTCGGAGGCCGTTATTGTAATATATCACGACGGCCGAGTCAACGAATGCGACTGCAAGTTATAGTTTCTGGTCGCCATCTCCAAAATACCGTTTGGCATTAAGTGGTCTCCAAGAGAGGATGTTAAACATTCAGCTAAAAGCAGTGCGCAGCAATCAAAACAATTTACTGATACGCCTGTGTTGAAACATTGATGATTCCAATTCATTGCTCTAAGAAGCCTCTGAGGCTATCTTCTCCACTGCCTTGTTTTTCTCCTTCTAAAGTATCTCATATAGATCACATAAAGTGACTCATTCATGAACTCAAACTTCTCAGCCGTGGTTTATTCCACAGTTTCGTACTCAGTACAGATTGCAATGCTTAAAGGGCAACCTACCGGGTTTACTAAATCAGTTCAAACAGATAGCTTTTCTCTCCCCAAAACAGCTACGATGATCCTTTTTGAGGCTCGTAAACAAAAAGCATCAGCTGTTGTACTTAAGTTATTTCTAGCCATGAATCCTGTGGAAGTTCTCTTGTTCCTGATGCCTTGTTCCTGCCATGTTCCTGTTCTTCCCGTTACCTTCGATCGCAACAGTAGTCTGCTGCTGCCTTCTACGACAGCTCATGGGCCTAATGAAGTTGCTAACTGAGCGTGTTAGTCGTGGAGACCGTCCAGTGTTTTCGAAAAATAAAGAACTGAATTCATCCGATCCTCTTACTTCCGCGGCCATGCATGTAAATCCGCTGCACACGGTCACTGTATAACAGTGTGCACCTAGACATGGTTGGTTTCTGTTGCTATCCATATGAGCTGTGCGCTGCGGACGCAAAGTATTCCCGCTCTGCGCATGCGCAGAGCTCGCGTGACTCTAAAACACTGGCCACTCAGCTTCGCGCGTTCCCTCTAAAAGTGACCCGCGCTGTATGCACGCACCTTACCGTCGTCGACCCCTTGCAAAGTGGGTTACCCCCGGCGTACACACACACGTTCACACGCGCACACTGAACGTGTAGACAGGCTCCACTGATCATCTCGCTCAGCGGGTGCTCTTGAACGCATTCCTGGGATGGCGCGAGAACAAAAATAAACTAAACAAGAAAACACGATATTAATTTCTTCGCTCCACGCTGTTCGCTTAACAGGCGTCCTGTGGGAACCCGAGGCGTCGTCGCATTCATCGAACGGCTGCGAGCGAAGCCCTTCGAGAACAATACAATGCCGTCGGCGGCCGCCATTAGTATGCGCCGCGCGGCCACAGCGGATTAGCATAGAACACGTCGGCGAGTGTTCTATGTTAATCCGTTCGCTGGAGTGCAAGCGCGGGTATACATCCGTGTGTGAACGCCATGCATGTACCAACGCCAAACAAACGGCTGTTAGGAGACGACTGTGCCCACGACAACCTTCGGATGTCTCGGGTCCCTGAAGGCGCTTGAGGGTTCTTTAGCCGAGCACAAGCACCTCTCACATCCTTCTCTCGGTCGGTCTGTATACGCTGTCTCCTTGCATACGCGAGTGTTGTGATATGCGGAGAATGCATCTATACATCACGATTTGAGCTGGGCTCGCGGATTAAGATAGGCGTGCCGCGTCACGCTTGCTTTGTACCTCACAGTTCCGAAGCGCATTGACTGCAGCGCTTTCAAGGCTCCCGTGGAGATATCTCTCACTCAACGGAACCCATTGTGTAAGGAGCAAAACCTTAAGTTCATGCATTGCCGGGTAATAGGCAATGTGTCCTGGCCGCGTGAAGTATAGGCTTTATGGTAACCACGGCTATAACGTCTTGAGACTGACAGAGCACGGTATCTTATTGCTGAAATGCCGTCCGAAAGAAAATGTATAAACCACCGAACTCTCCTGTACCTTCACACGCGGCGCAGTGAAGCTAGTTTCGGGACTATGGCTATTGCGCACGTTCAGAAATTGAAAACACCAGAGATGGGGCGAAAACATGAGGCACAACGATCACAAATGCTCCTAAATTTGTATTCGGCAACAATTTCACTTTCGTGCACTATTTTTGCGCGCAGGGTGTGTCAGATGTACACAACTATGTATTTTTCTCTAAATCAAAGGGTTTGAAGCAAAACGCTTATGGCCATCGTATATACTTTATACTTTGCTTTGCCGTCACTCGCATATCGAGCTCGCGCGATTTGGATCTGCGTCTCGTCCGAATAGGAGGGATGGAACGCATGTCCGGCTATTCTATTAATCTACTCCAGAAACACCGAGTTTGTTTTGTTGGAGGCTCTGAATACGCCTCCTTCACGTTCAGTTTTGGTCAATGTGGACACTGATGTTTCACTCCTCCAATTTACCAGCAGCGTAGCGAGAACGTAGGCTCCATACTGAACTTAACCCCACTTTCACCAATCCCTTCACTGAAATGTGGCTTACTCGACACAAAACGCTCAATTTACATATCACCCTTCCCGTTCCTTCAAGAGACGGAGAGATTGGAACATTGAGCTACTTTTCCTTAGCACATGGTTACCACCTCAGAGTATTCCTACGTTTGTCTAACCTCAACTCAAGGGTGCCATCGAGCTGCTTTATCTATACCAGCTGGGCGGGAAGCAACACGGTTCACTGAACGCGACCGAATAATTTCGTCCGTAAAAGAGAGAGCGAGAAGAGAGAGAACAGGAGAGGAGGAAGCCTTCGGCCATTTTGGGTCCCAACGGGAGCCCGTTAGCGGCCTTAGACTTTTCCCTCGTTCTTGCCTTGCACTCGTGCACAGCGCCGTGCTCCCGAGAAGAGTGAGATAAACATGAGGCTCACTGGCCCGTGCATGGCGCGTAAACTGCGAACCAAACGAGCCAGTAGCAGCAGCGGCGGCAGCACCGTCGCCGCCACCAGGAGGAGCGAGCGTCGCTAGACCGACGCCACGCAACATTCCGGGCAGTTGATGGACCGGCTAAAACGCCGCCGCGGTTTTCACGAAAAAAAAAAAAATCAACGCCGACCTTTGTTCGCGCTACAGTTGGAGCCGTGAACGCAATTTATAGCGCGCACACCAAGAGCATTACACAGCAGAGGGTTCAGAGGCAACGGGGCGAGCGTAAGAATTTAGCGCTTCTTAGTCCAGATAAGCCGGGCAGCGGTAAAGAATACGCAACAGAGGCAAGCCTTCGTAAGAAGAGTACACGGACCGCCAGGCACTCCGCCATGCGTGTCGAATAGCACGTGCGGTAGCATGCGTGGGTCCTCTGTAGTGCAAGCAGCGAGAGCGCTGTATATTATTATACGGGGTGATTTATCGGACATCGCTCAAGCGGGCCTCTTGTATAGTGTACGTATATACACAACGGTTCGAAAAACAGTGGCCAGGGGAATGCGCCCGTAAAATGGGGGCCGTAAAACTGGCCTTTCGCACTTGAGACGAAGCATCTTGCGGGCCTTTATTACAAGGGCGTTTACGATCTCTTAGAAGGAGCCCACCGGCGTTAGCGGCATTTGCGGACAGAAGAAAAAAAAAGAAAACAAAAGCTTGTAATGAACGGCGTCGTGCAGGTACTGCCTCTCTTGCGGTAGCGTGTGTTCGGTTTACCGGGGTTGATTGCTTTTTGTTAATTCGTTTACCTGAGCAATCAGAGCAGGATCGCACCAAACAGCGCGTGATATTCTATGCGATCCAGTGATCTTATTTTACCTGTTTGCACTGAACGTTAGACGTTTGGTCTCTTGGGAATTCTTCGCAGCAGGTTGTTAGATCATTAAACAGTTTCCTTGTGTCCTGGAAGTTGTTTGAATGCGTATGAATTGTTCTGAGACAGAAACAAAAAGGTGGTAGAGTTTTAACATCGTTAAAACGAGCAGACGTGCGAAAGCGTCTGTTTAACCTAATTGGCTCATGGCTTTGTCTTCCTGTGTCGTCGGCGCGTCTGGCGACGATATTAGACTCAGTTTAAGCTCCTGATCGAGTTTAAGCTGATCTGATCTGTTCGCGGCGCAGATGGAAGTTGATGAAGACGACGATGCGCAGTGCACAGCGCGACAGTGTGTGGCAGTTTAACACGAGGCGTGATCGGCTGCGGCGACACCATATGTCCTCTCGTACAGCGGCCAGCGTAGCTGATCTGTTGGCGCCGCCGCGGATTCGAAACCCAGTCGAGGCAATATGTGTTTATTTCTGCGCCCTCAAGGTCAGGGATGCCACAAGATCCTTGGTCGGGTTTGACCCCGTGAAGTGGTGCTTCCGCACGAAAACTGACTCAAACGCTAGTGAGGAAACCGCTCGTCGGGTAATAAATATTAAATAATGCTGCGCACAGCTGGCCCTTCCCCTCTTTCCCAGTGGGAAGAACCTTCGATCTTTCCATGTCGAGACCGGCGCAGTTCTGACGGAACCGCAAGTCGAATACCTGTGCTTTCGTCCATGGTACAACGACACATAAATACGAAAGTGCGTTGATTTTTTATGCACACAGACCACTTACGGCGTGGTTATTCAATTAGGAGCGTGTTCGCTATAGCATAATGACATAATGGGCAGACAAACCAGGCCTTCGCCTAATGCAGGTGTCGGGTGCAGATCGCGTCGATGTATAAGAAGGAAAAGGCTCTTCGATCGCAGTCAGATGACGACACAGAGGAAATAAATGTACCTGCACAATGGACAGCGAGGCATAAGAGTGCGATCACGACGTTTGAGATGCTCTAGCAACTCTCTACCCCACAGTTCTGCACGTTGATACGGGACAGGCTGTAATCCATGTTTATGTATACAGCAAGCCGATACTTCGTTTAACTACTGGTCCTTGGCAGGGATTGCGCTGGGCCGTGACCCCGATGCGATGGACTCGCTTTCCCGCCAACCCCGCAGAGAGAGAGAGGGAGAGATAGTTCGTGCTTTCGTCCGATGGTTGCCCAGGTTGGCCACGTGACATGGTCGCTGGACAGGGCGAGGTCCATGTGCTGCGGGGGTCACAAACCGGCTGCGCTGAAAGCCGCCGCCCCCATGAACGACGACGCCCAAGCAATGGAGAAGGAGGAAAATGATAATGAAAGAGGGAAGAGAACCGGAACGAACAACCGCCGGTCGGCAGAGGGCCGCGTTAACGCAACAAAACCTGACCAGACAGCTTCCGAGACCGGCGTGGTCGTCGTAATCACGCCGACCCGTGGGGGAGGAGGAGGAGGAGGAGGCCGACAGCCGTGTAATGCATGGGCCCTATACCTGGCTAGCTGCCGACTCGACCGAGAGACCAGCTTCTTTTACGCGCGCTTAAAGGGGCATCGGCTTTCCAGGGGCCGACGGCTCTCGCCTATCCTGGCAGTGGCCGACTGCACGCTGCCTCGGTCTCCACGCGGTGTGCGGCCTCGAGCACTACCGTCTAACGCTGTTTATGAAAGCTTGCGCAAAATTTTCGACAGGAACGGAATTCCTAAGTAATCTCTATTCTCTGCTTTTTCCGACGTCTCATCCCGAACCTGCCATCGGCTGAAAGTTAGAGGACCCACGTGCCGGACAAGATTCAATTCCTTCGTGCCTGAGATAAGATCAGGAATGGAACAACCTTCCTTCCACTGTCATGTTCATCAACAATTCTGAAGCCTTCAGATCAGCTGTAACCCATTATTTCGCTCAGCTGCTGCGTCTTCGCGAGGAGTTTCTCGTTGTGCCTAATTACTCCACTCTGTAACGCCTGAACTCTCCTGAGAGTGTAGTAAATTAAAAGAGAATCTTATAGTGACAGCTTGCTTGCGACGCTGTAGTAATCGGCACTGGCAGCAAGCGTCGATCGGAGTGTAATCCAGTCAGGTACGTAGCCGCGATTTTTTTTTTCTGAGAGGGGGGGAGGGGGGGGGGGGGGGCTTAAGGTAGTTTTATACCGGGAAGGAGAGGGGAAGGTGACTCCCTCGGGCACCACTTGGGATACGTGCCTGAATTATTCAGCCATCCTGTATTTTCCAAGGGGCACCATTGTTAGGTAGCGATACTGCTTTGACAGCCGTCACCTCTTACCCCATGACGGCCCCAGAGATGAGCAATTCAATTCAATTGCTTTATTTCCATACAATGTATCGAGGAAGCTGCGGGAAAAAAACTGCACGGGAGCAGCTTGAGGAGCCCACCAACCGCCTTTACAAACATCAGCAAGGCGATGCACGCACCATCTCGGCGGCGGAAAAGCACCCCAAGTGCTTTTCCACCGCCCACAATCTGGCCTTGTTGTCACATCCGATCAGCGAGTAATTCCCGCGTCAGTGCTACACGAGTACTGTCCCAGTACTGCACCAGGGCCGCACCAATGTCGCACCAGTGCCGCATCACTGGCAGCCGTCGCCGTCCAAGTGCAGGCCATCCCACAGCTTTCAAGCGCCGCACCAAAACCACACAGCGTGTCGGGTTTTGAATGCAGATAGCACCACGCAACTGGCCCAAGGTCAAGCGGAGCTAGGGTAAGCACATTCCACTGAATATATACCCTGTGTGGCATTGGAACGCGCGACGCGCATGGCATCAATTCGCGCGTCGCATTGAGCGCGTTTTCGACCTTTAAAAAAGAAGAAAGAAACAAGCTCAGTGCAGCATCGAGCAAAGCCGAAATCAGGGTCCAGCCATCACACTATAGGAGAGGGCATTAACGACCATTTCCCTTCACCAACCGACGGCTACGCGACCGTTTCGGCGACCGATAACCGAGAAAGCAGTGCGGCGGCTGACTGCTCCGCCCGAAGAGTTACTCGGAAAAGGAAAGGGCGCACGAGGGTTTAAACTGTCGCTCGATAAGCATCAGAACAAGTTTCTGATTGATGCATGCCCTTAAGTGTCTCTCTCTCGCTGGCTAGCCCCGAGGCCTCACTGACTCGTCGTGGCGTGCCCCCTGGCGTCGCTGGGAGGAACTGCTAAGGCGCTATTTCACGACTGCATCGGTCGCGGGTCACGGCATGTTCCCAAATGGGCAACGCTAATGCGTCCGCGCAGCTAGGGTGACGAGCCGGTCACTCGGGAAATGGCGGCACGGAAGAAGGAAAATGTCCGTAGAAAAAAAAATAGGAAGGAAAATGGCGGCTTCGCGACCGTCTGCTTTCGTGCTGCGCGCGCAGGTCATCCGCTGGGGATAGAGGGTGCCGATAAGCATGCACACGGGTCGTTCGAAGACTCTCTTTTCTTGGAGCTGCGGAGCAGACTATGTAAAGCGTGCATACTTAAAATGCCTGCGCGAGTTGCTTCGCGTTATGCGGTGCAGGGGAACTCGCAAGGTGGGTCAGTCCGGTCATGGTGGAGAGTATCTTGACCGTATTTAACCAGCACAGACCACTCCGTCTGGGCCTGCGGCTTTCCATCGGTATTTCGTTTTCTTTACGTTTCACTTTCGAAAAGTGACAGCAAGAACTGGTGCCTCTCCACTTATAGCATGAAATGGAGGAGTCGTCTGCGCCGCATTACTATCCTGCGACAGGCACCACCTTAGTCTTTTCCCGTTCTTGCGCGTTCAGGTTTCCTAGGTGCGTGCAAAAAGACAGTGATTAGAACCAGAGGCAAAAATATATAAGGACGAAAACGAAGAAAGGTTGGTGGGGGAGGGGGGGGGGAGGGGGTAATACGCTGTCGTGTGTATTCACACAACCTCCACTACATTCATTAAGTTGGGGGTTTCCAGCAACTAGGCGCGTAGTCTGGATACTTTTTTTTTTTCGCGAGGGAGCCAAGGTAGTTTCTTGTAGCCTGTTTTCAAGGGGGGGAGGCTGTTTCCAGCGCTTGTCATTTAGTTTGACAGTTTGCACTCATTAGGAGACTGACAGCGATATTCACCGTGCTTTTTATGTGGCCAAGACACATCGTCCAAAGTATGACGCAGTTTTAACGAGTACGCATGCAGTACTGCACAACGTAGGAGAAATTGGGTTGAATTCGATCAATCGGTAAACTACTGACCTATACGTGAGAAGGATTGTTCACATCTCTACTGCAAACATTTATGTTATAAAATGAGCGTCATCTAACGTTATTAGAATCTGGACGAAAAAGTCTGCTGTTTGCTCACTGTGTTAATGACTACGATTTCATTTTAATGACCTTTGGAAGCTCGGCCAGGGAGTACCGTGGCTAACGTGATTGGTCTGCGCGAAGTGAGTTCGAAGTCCGATTTACCTAAGCATTTCGCCACAGGAAAAGCACAGCACCAGCCCTTTCTAAGGCTTGCACAGCATTGGAAAACTGCTGGCTGCCCGGCCTCATTCACAGTACACTCCATACAACATGACACACTGAACTGTAAACACCGGGGAGATCAATCAAATCCTTAATCACGGAAGCAAATGTCCCCAATACTAGCAGTTCCGCCTGGCTACACTGTATACATCCTGGTGTTCACGCCGAGCACGACTGGCAAGCAGTCGCGCGGACAAAATTATTTTTTGATCAAGCCCACAGAAGTTGTGTCCTAAATTCCAGCACTACTGAGCTACGACACATTTGCCGGCTTCGACCCTTCGCCTCAGTGCAGTATTAGCCTACGCTCAAAAAGACACCGCATATGCAGCACCCTGTGCATATCACAAATAATAACCAGTGCACCTTTTTTCTCGCGGTAATGAGCACAAAATTATATTTATTTCCGCTGGCGTCACAGCGAACGCCTGCAACTCCATGCAAGAGGTGTACAGATTTTGATATTTAAAAATAAAAGGAAATAATAGAGGAATTATAAAAAAGCGACTGCGATGCCCATATAAAAGAGTCCGCAGACTTCAACGCGCCCTGTCCATTGTACCTCTCTGCATGCAAAACAAAATAAAAATAAAAGAAACACACAAGAGGAGGTAGAAAGAGACCCTCGTTCTCCGCGGCCGGATAATAAGGTTAGTGCTTTGAGCGAGCGCGCGCAGGCGTGCCGTATTTATACACCGGCGGTTCCTTCCTGTCCCAAATCGTGCCGCCGCAGCTGGCGTGGCGGTGGTCCGCGCGCGAGGCGTGCACCGGCCATTGTTTCGAGGCATCGGCCGTTGATTCGCACTGCGGACTCCGGGACGGAAAGGCAGTCGTGCCGCTTGTTGGCGTGCCGTCCATTCCCGCAGTGCACACTTCACTTTCCTCCTTCGGAACGAGCGTCGCGCACAATGGGGCCGTATTTGATCGATGTCTCGCCTTCGACTCATCGCCTTTAGAATAGATGCCGACGTACTTGATTTCGTGAGCTACGCCAGACGGAACGGAATGGAAATTGATAGGGGCTGCATTAACAAGACAGAAGTAAAACGCCGTGGGTTAACGAACACGAGTTTGGGATGCCCTAGTTAAACTAACAACTTAGTGACTAATAATTCCTACCCCTGATTATGAAACTAAGGCAAAATGGGTATAAACAGGGCACGTAATGTGAAAGGAAAATAACCTGTTTCCGCAGAGTTACGGAGTGTATTCCAAGAGATGGCAAGCGTGGCAGAGAGTTAGCTGGGAGAATAAGATTAGGATGTTTGGAGGTGATTGGGGCTGATTGGAGATTAATGTAGCGGATTTAACTTAGCTGCTACTGGTGGTGATTTATTTATTTATTTATTTATTTGTTTATTTATTTATTTATTTATTTATTTATTTATTTATTTACAGAATACTGCAGACCGAATCGGTCCAAGTAGGAGAGGGTACATACATTTCTTAGTAAGCACTATGCCTTGGAATCAGCAACAATGGTGAAGTTACAATTTGCAACAAGAAAAATATTAACATACATAAACAAGGTTATAAAGCAAATACACTTTGTGAAAGTGCATGCCCCAAACCGAGGCACATAGACAAAGAAGCACACTATGCACTGCTAATAAATAATCATCATTTCTAACCGCACAGTCAGGTGTATAGGCTCTCAATAGGTTGAATAAAGGAGAGGTGAATCATGAGGCAGGGAATTCCAGTCAAATATTGTTCAACTGTGTCGTGTCAACATCAGATAATGATGTTGACACGACGCAGGTCGCAGCTTAGAGCACGCGGCAAGGATTTCATTATTATGCAAATCTGCTTCATGACAGGCTGGAGCCTTTCACATTGCTATATCGCTATACGATTGCCTACCGCTTTAGAGTAGCGGCTATCAGTCGCATTGCGCTCTCAGGCAAGAGAAGTTTTGTGAGCACAGACTGGCCGAGGTATTTCTTTTTTAGCATCGTGTCTCAGCTTCCCATAAGCGTTCTTTTAACTCACTCAGTTCCATATAGGAAGCTATTTTACTATTTTTACAGGGTCAATAAAAGGCAATCTCTACACCAGACCAAAAGCTACCTGGTCCTGTCGAACCAACTAGCGATTTCGATATGGTAGTATACAGTGCAGCGCAACGGATACTCGAACGAGACAGGTAACTCATGAGCTAATTTTAACTTTAATGGAGAAAACAAGGTTCCGAGAAGGCGAGCACCTTTTATTAATCATAGAACGCAGCCTCGACTCCGCATCGCTGCTCGCTACCACCTGGCCGTTTTTAGGTTATGTCGTGCTGAGATTAGGTTCTGCGGTTTATGAAAAGTTCTTCGAACTTTCGTTCCGCATAAAAGTTAAAACTAACGCAATTATTGCCGTACATGCCTCGTCGATTCCGGCTTTAGGCTGCATACTAGACTGAAACTGCTGAAAAGGAGAGTTAACAGACTCGGTAACGAAGTCGTTTATGTCAGAGAAAATACCATATATGCAGTTAGCGATTTAGAAAGAGCGCAAACACTAGAAAGAAAAGAACCTTTCACTTTCATTCTTTGAACCTGTACGCATTCGACCTCCATTATATGCGTGGCCTCGAGGCAGATATCGAGTAAGGCCCATTCTCATAAAGGCGAACCGCCACTCGTACGACTGCCGACCGGTATTCCACAGGACTCCACCCAGCGAGTAGAGTGGCGAACCTTTGTCTCCGAGTCACCCATTGTCCCTCGAAGAGGCTTCGATTTGTCATCGTACAAAAGAAGAAGCCGTGTCGTCGAAGGACCAACGGACGGACGAGGAGAGAGTGCGCGATTGTCAAACGGAACGCTGGAAAGGACGATTCAGATACGCGCGGAGCACGGCTATAGTGCGCTGGTCTCTGCGCTTTGCCCTCGATGGTTCTGTACGCTGCATATGCCATTTCAGCTCGACCCAATATCTCCACTCCTAGTACGCGTACAAATGGACTGCAGTGACTAGCGATTGAGTAGCCGACTTTTTGCGTATGAAAGCAACGCAGTGTGCTATAAGGTAGACCGTATAGTGGAAGGCTATGGGTGATTATTGCTGCGGTCCGGAATCGAACACATGACCTCGGGCAGCTGCAGCCGAACTCCATTGCTTTTTCAAAACTGTAGTGTGACATAGCTGCGGCGTCACGTGCAACAAAAGCTCTCTTAAAATTTCTGAAGGACACGAGTCTTATAACCCTAACAAAACTAGTCTATAGACAGTGTATAGGCTTCTTACAGACTCTGTTGCCTTCCTATAGATATTCCTTTTGTCTATTCATAGTCTGTAAACAAAAGTCTAATAAATTGCATAACCGTAAATCTATAGATTATCTATAGACTGCCTATAGGATTTGTATTGCCTATAGACTTTTCTAGGGTTTGTCTATAGAGAGTCTATAGACTTTATAGACAGAAGTCAATGGACAGTATATAGACTGTGTAAAGAAATTTTTATAAGGGAAGGTCCCTGAGAGAGAGAGAGAAAGCTTTATGTATACGTGCACGTAGTCCGCTTCATCGTCATCTGGAGTAACCTGCGTCGTACAGACTACAAGGCTAACATGTCCGGTGATGATGATCATAATAACAGAGGAGCCCCTGCAGCTGGTACAGAAGGTGTCTCGCAAGGTACCTCGCTGAGACAGACGCCATTGGGGTGGAAGAGACAAAGTCGAAAGAAATCACGTAAAGTGGCAGGCTGATGCCCATTGACAGTGATGATTACGCGGATTTGTTTCGTGCATCTCTCGAAAAGCACAGCCTTGGCTTCACATTCGTCAGATCTGCACCAAGCCGTACTGCTCAAGTAGAGGAGCGCATTAAAGACAGGGTTGCTTGACAGCGGAATGTCTTTAACGCGCCCGGTATCTACGAGAAAAGAGCCGATCTACAGCTAACAGAATCCAGAGTTATAAAATGCGAAAGAGCAAGTCGCACTGCCTGCTTACAAAGGTAAAACCACTAGCCGCTGACATATGAACATTAATACGAGTCACATAAGCGGAGCATCAGCTGTGCCTTGTTTCTGGTGTCCGTTAGATGGCCTTAGCTCTTTCTCGTGGAGTAACAGCGCGGGAGCAGCGCTGCAAACCAGATATGTGGAGAAATATGGCTCTCTGATTGTGCAAGTATCTGTTGACGAGAAGAAAAAAAAAAGACAGCGGGAGGTGCCGCGACAAAAAACGACGAGTTCTTTCCCTCCTGACAAGTGGCGGCGCGAAAGGCTGGAAGGGCCAGAAATCCCTCTTCACCGCCGCCATCATCATTTCCGTAATAGTCGACACAAAGGTCGGAATCCAAGCAAGCGCGTCTTTGTTTTTTTGTTAGCTGTCTACACTCACCCTCTTCTCCTCCATTTGGAATCCGACGAAAGGATGGAAAATGGCATCGAAGAAAAGCCCGCCAGGAATCGACGTGCCGCGCGCTCACGCCGGCGGTCGGCTGGAGCCCTCGGCGTCAGTTTCAGCGAGGAACTATATATACCCCGTTGTGGTTCGCCCACCCACGCTGCCCGTGGTTGAAAACGCCAACACCATCAGCGAATACGATGACAACACCTCCGTTCCGAAATTCACCCTTCTTCAGCGCCCCTCCCGCCCATCTCTTTCTGATTTCGCTCTCGACGTTACCGAAAGTACAGGAGGCACTGAGAGAGGATCAATGTTCGAATGCCTGGCCTGGAGACCGCGATTTCTTCGCACAGCCTCCTCTGCTGCCGCAGAAACAGAAACAACTGCAACAACGAAGACGACTTCGACGACGGTGGGTATAGGCGACGCACACTACTGGGAGTCACGAAAGAAGAAAAACCGAATCAAAGGAGAAGTATAAAAAGAATGAAGCCGAGCAGGGAAGAGACCCAGAAGCGCTATAGCGTTCGCTCAAGTGGAGTGTCTTGCTCCGGCAAGATACTCTAACCCCCGAATGCAGAAATGTAACTTGGCTCGAACTTAACTTCCATCGGTCTCAAGTGAGCTCCATCGTGTTTCATAAACCAAACTCGGCTTGAAGTGCGACTTGCAACCGGCTTGGCTCGATCCTAGTTCGGTCCAACTTCAAGTCGGCTGAGGAGCTTGCTTGAAGCTGACTTCGTTGTATTTTCCAACATGGCCACCTACCGATCGGACGTCGCGCGGAGGGTAGCTGCGTTCGAGTTCGCTTGCCACGCCATGGACGTAGTATTTTCTTAGGCCCATTCGTTGCCGAAGATTCCACGGCCAGCGTTACGAGATCGGGGGAACCCCATGGAGCCCTACGACGACGAGCAGTTCCTCGCCCGCTATCGGTTCTCCAAGAACGCCGTGCGGGAGCTGCTCACCGTGTTGCCCCTGCGTGAAAGTCCCGACAACAGGGGACAGCCTGTTCCTCCGATGCTGCAGCTACTCCTGGCTTTGAGGTTTTATGGGGCCGGTACTTTCCAAACCGTCACCGGGGATCTGGTGCGGATTTCGCAGCCCACGGTGTGCCGCGCAGTTGGCAAGGTCACCTTGCTGATTGCCAAGCACCTGCGCCCGATGCTGGTGCAGTTTTCAGCCGTCTCGCAGTTTGAAAAGCTGATGCGGGACTTTTATGAGATCGGTGAATTCCCTGGTGTGACCGGCTGCATAGATTGCACGCATGTCCGCATCAACAGCCTGGGTGGTGCAGATGCGGAAGTCTACCGAAACCGCAAAGGCTATTTCTCCATCAATGTGCAGGTGAGCAATGAAAATTGAAATTCTCTGAACAGTTACCACTGTTCAGCTCATTCGTATTCGTTCGCGTCGTGTACGTGCTGTCATTTTATTTATTTCCCCGCGGTGCTACGAACGTACAGTCACAAGATTACTTGCCCGAAAGACGCGGGTTCGATCCCGGCCGCGGCGTTCACATTTCGATGGAGGCGAAATGCTGGAGGCCTGTGTACTGTGCGACGTCGTTGCACGCTGAAGAACGCCAGGTGGTAGAAATTTCCGGAGCCTTTCACTACGGCGTCCCACATAGCGAAATGTTTCTCTTCGGAATATGCGATCGAGGCCCAGCATTTTGTTTTAGTACTGCTTTATAATGTAGCTTTGTACTCCATAAAGAGTGTAGCTTCGTTCTCCATGCTCCATGAAGAGTAGCACTACAATCTAGGCGCTACATTACCACGCAATCACTGTGCAAATTCACCGCAAGGAAGGTTAGTTAATGTTTCCAATGACAGTGCATGAAAAAGTTGACAAAGCTTGACCACACTTTCGAGCTGTGGCATTAAATCAACGCAGTATTCCTTTATACGTGCAGGTACCAAGAAGCCCACATAAAGACACGGAATGTGGTCGAAACGACATTCGGTGTCTGGAAGCGCCGCTTCCCTTGTCTGGATATGGGGCTCCAGCACAAGCCGAAACAAGCTGCAGTGATCATCACAGCGTGTGCAGCCCGGCAGAACTTTGCATGTTTGATGAAGGAGCCACAGCCTCCTATTGAAAGCGCTCCCATCCAGGACGCTCCACCGGCTCGCACCCGCACGACAGCAGCGAGGCAGCCAGAGCACTTGCCACCTGTTGATGCTGTCAGCGACAGCTTGTCGGGAATGCAGGCACGACGGGTGCTCATCCAGAAGAGCTTCACATAGGTAAGAAATGCACAGTTCTCAACACTGTCCCATGCATTTTGAATAAAGCATGTTTATAATGCGCACTTGCTCATGCTACCCGTATCCCAACTTTTGTGCAGGAACTAAAGAAATGTTAGAGCAATGGGAACGACTAGCAGCAGTTCAAGCGGCGGGACGAAGAGGTCGACGAAGTGCAGCTGGGGATCCTGAGTGGCTCCTGAGAGTGTGCTCATCATGACGCTCTCTGACCTACGACCGCAGACCTTCACTGCGAATACACCCCTTTACACTAGAATTTTTTTCTCAGCTTCGGAAGCTTTTAAGTTGCGAGCTTGTTGCATTAACAAACTGCTACTCTTCCACTTCTAGGTTCTGCATTTCTTGCTATAGTGTTCTATTTCAAATGCTATTTTTCAAGAACGCTGTATTGATCTTGCAGGAGGCGAATACCAGAAAAGCTCTTGTTGACCCTGCTGCTGAGGGTCTTAATGGCGCTCAGTTCATTTGTTTAAGAGCTGCTGCCTTGGCGGCTTTGGTTACACGCATGTGAAAAATTACCAGATTTGGTAAAGTACAACAGTTAGGCCTTAGGTGGAGCAGGGCTTGTGCACCTTTCCACAGAGCAAACATTTGTGTGGCTGCTTTGGTAGCGGCATGGAATTCAGGTTCCTCACAGCAAGTAGTTCTGCTACTTCGTCTTTTCTACTTTCACCCTGCTTGCACTTCAAGCTTGGGCTCTTGCATGTCTTCCATGTGTTGAGTATAAATTTGTTTTTATGTCACAATTGTAATGACAAAGAAGTGCCCATGTGGCAGCGGGACTGCTCTCGGCGAGCGCGTGCTTCGGGTTGGTGCTGGTGGACCCGTTGACTGTCTGTGAACGCTGTTCTGCGCTTTGTACTTTCTGCCCGGAAAACCCATTGTACAATCATTAATTTCAAATATCCCTTTTACAACAAAACGAGACGTTCCCAATTGCCTACAATGATGAAATTCCAGATCACTGCGAAGTTTTGTTTTCTGGCTTGCCAACAGAGGTGTGTTATGAATCAGTTATTAAATTTCTCACTTTTTTTTGGCTGTATTGAGGTAAAAAAAAACTTGAGTGTATTCTTTTCATTTGGTTTGCTTTCAAGATGGTGTAGAACGGTCGAACCTTCAGCTGTCACACTGGAGCCTTCTTTTCAAGGAACGATGCTCGAGTGGTTTGTTGTGCATTGTCGCTCTCTCTCGTCTCTGTTCAAAGTGGGAGTTGGTTGTTGTCATTGTATGGTGCAAAAGGTCGATTCTTTAGGTCTGAAATGGGCTTCCTGACATGATCCACATGCCTCGTCCAGCTCAATCTCTTACAACAAAGTTGCATAACGGGCAGTAACTGGCACAGAGGAAGAAGCGAAAGAAGCAGCATATGTGCCGAGAGGATTCCAGGCATTGTTGTGTCATGGTGAAACATACCAACCTACAGTGTGTGACCTGTGAGCATTTTTAATTTCCAAGTGTAAAGGTCATGGTCGTACATAGAACTCCTGTAACTGTTGCTAAGGCTACACAATCTGTCTGCGAGCAGTTGCACTCAATATTCATTGTTCTCGAGCCAAATGCACCTGGTGTTTGTTAGGTGCCTTGCTTTGCATGGCTGAATACAAACCCTAGATCATAAAGTGAGTCGTCATGAGCCAACACCAACAGTTAGTCGAGATCATTGTGTGCGGGCACTACTGATGTTTGGGAACGCCTTGCTGCCGCAGTCATGGTGGACCACTGAAAGATAATTTATGACCCCAGTAGTGTTTGCAACATTTTGTTGAGGGTCCAATGAATGGTTTGTGATATGACTAGGTAGCTACTTCCAGCTCGCAAGTGTTGTAGTGAAATCTTTTACATGCAAACACTTGGACTAGCGGTTCTTTTGATTTGTACATGCAGTTACTGGTTGGCTGTCACAGCTTAACTCTGGCTTTGCATTTGAGCCGGCCTTCTTGGAACTGTGCTGATTCCACTCATCGAGAACTGGCATGTTTTGAAATTGTTACATGGTTTGGCGGGGTTCGAAATAGCAGAACGTGGGTGCCATCAGCAAGTGTTTCTTTGATGCATGCTTCTTTATAGTCTTTTTTTTGTCATGCCTAGTGCGGCTTGTCACAGGAATGTGGTGGCCATATATTTGAAGCAATAGATTACTTCAGCAAAGCGGGAGGCTGTGGCATTGTATTGACTCAAGCTATGGGCCCACCTTGTAGACGGCATAGGAGGAATCGCATTCTTTAAGGGTTTCGGTTCTTGAGTAGGAGGCACTAGCTGCGAGGGTTTAGGTTAGATGAGACAGCAAAGATAATGGAAGGAGTAGAGAGCGGTGTTGGCCTTTGAGCATTTATGTGGTGTTGACTTGCGTGAGCCAATGTTGTTGACTTTTTATACATGGAAACTTTAACAATGTGGCCTGCAATTTTCCCTACTGGTTGGTTTTGCAAGCAATGCCAGGGGAGGTTTTTCCTTCCTAGAGCAGCCATATTTGTAGCATACAGCAATGCGTATTTCTATGAATAAATTGCTGTTTGCATCCAAAGATCCATATAGCCATAACAGCAGAAGTATCACGCAACCATCCTACCTGCCTCCTGCTATGCGATAGCTTGTCAGACTTGCATGCAAGGTGGTGACGGGGCTGTATGTCTGTTCCCACCGAGTCATGTGCTTAAAACGGTACATGTGCAAATGAAGTGTAGTTATGTGGATTTGCCACATAATATTTGTGCAAGCATTCACACAGCATTCCAGTTTCATTCAGTCATAGGCACCGTTTATTCTGGTGCCTCTCGCAGCCTACGAAGCTGTTCAAGTTTGATTTGTTTTTCAATTTCTAAGATTTCCAATTTTTTTTTCTGGATATCAAGGAGTTTTTTCTCCTGCCGCTCTTGCAGAATACTGTTGTGGTCCTCTCGCATCAGCTGCAGACGCAGTCCATGCTCTTCGCGCAGTAAGGCCGCTCTATAGTCGTCCTCATCTGCCAGAGACCTTTCTAAAAGGGCCATCCGCCCTCTTGGAGCCCTGCCAGCGTCACCGGTGGCCACTGCTTCAGCAGTAGTGGGACCAGCGGCAGCTCCAGAAGCAACTGTAGCACTGCTGCAGCCTGCTGCAGCTGTGCTGGAAGCATCAGCAGGTTGCACAGCAGGAAAAAAGAGATTGCTCTCCTGCTCAATTGCTTCTGGAGTTTCCCCACTCTTACCAACAGCAGCCGCTGGTGACTGCGGCTAATCCACGAGCGGAGGTTCCCAGTCGTCTTCTGTAATAAAGAAAAGGTAAAAATTAGTTGGACAAATCTAAGCTTACAACACATTAGCTGTCTGCCTCAACAGCACAGATTGTTGGGTCAATTGGTGAAGAGACATTATAACGAAAGCTTTATAATGTTCTTATATAAGGCACCACTTGCCCTTCTCAGCGCCAAATAGCTGCCGTTGTTTCTGGGGGCCCCAGTTTAGTCATTCTGTTTTGTTCTGCCATATTCCTCACCTTTCACTCTGAATTATGCCTGATGACCTCACTTTATTTTTTTTCTGCTGATACAGTAGTGATAGTCACGCAGGCCCAGAGTTTTACAAATGTGGTTATCCTCTAACTCTGCACCTGCAGCTTTTTTGCTCATTCAATGGGTTTCTTTTCAATTTTAGTATATTTGCTAGTTTGTACTCATGCGTGTCCTCTGGCCCAGGGAGCCAGTTATACGCCCTTCCTTTCTTCAAAATCATCAGCGTCTAGAACTTTGTCAATGCCAATGAACGCCGACAGCTTTCACTTTGTATATCCTGGAGTAGCTGAGCTAATCCACTTTCATTTTTTTTGCAAAGGTTTCCTTGTAATGCCTGCCTGCTTGCTTCGTTGCATATATGCGACACCAATGCCAAGGTGAGGCATACAAGAAAGGTGACAAATACTGCAGCCTGAGCCTGAGGGCTACAGAAAACATGCGCTTCGAGTGAAACCTCTGCATTGCAAAACTAACAATTTCCTTGAAACTAGCAGCCAAATTCGAAAAGGCTTTGAGCATTACACATAGGCAAGCTGCACCATTATTCACAACAAGAATGTTGTTACCTTATCCCTGGAGCACCATCATGTACAAGTACACAGAAATATGAAAATTTATGTGAAGGAGTGCATGCATACTGAAACTGCATTAAAGTTGGCATTCGTTTAAAGTGAGGCAGGAATGGCAAACAAGACTCAAAAACATCATCAGGAGAGAATGTCATAATGAATGCAGTTCAGGTTGCAGCACTGAATGCTTGCTCCCTCGGTGTCCGACGGTTAACCAACTCCTCGCCTTCCGCTACAGGAACACAGCATACCACTCACATAAATATAAGCCGTCAAGTCAAAATGCCTTCAGAGTGCTGTCCAACAACATGCAGCTTGGAGCAGGTCATCATTTCGCACTGTCAACCAATGCAGCCTTTATCTGCACAAACATTCAGTCAACCACATGTAGAGCAGCTTTCCACAGTGTTGTATTAAATGAGATTTTTATAATTTGTTGTACATGAACTGTACAGTCCTCATAGCAGGTTCAAGGCAATAAAAAACATTGAAACAGCGTCAATTGACAGTACACGCTGCCGTTGTCATCAAAGGAATATAAAGAGAGGAGTGCTGTTTTTCTACAACATGCAAAGTGCTTTCTTTACCTGCATAACGGAATTCTTCATTGCCTGCTCCATCCGCCATTGGCTGCAACAATCTTATAACAGGCAAACTTGCCACTGGTGGTAGGTCGATGCCTCCATCAGAGTCGGTCTGGTTGCCTACCCTGGTCATTATGTGGCTGGCAACAGCAATGACTTGCTCACTTTGAGCGCTCACAGTGCATTGAGCTGACCCTCCTCCTGAAAAGAAAAAAGACACCGCACACAGTGAAGCTACTCTTAATTTATAGACAATGCGCCATTAAAATATTTTGTTCATGAAGTGCCACACAAAAGCAACCAAAGGCACACCAATGCATGCAACTGTGTGTTGTTTTCGCTACGTTTTTGTGCCAGCAGTGCCAGGAATGAGTAAAGGTTGGTAGCTGTATGTACAGCCTTCCGGTTATTCAATAGTACCAAGCAACTGTCAATAGCGCGGCAAGTTTCCTCATGAACATGAAGGTCGCCAGTGTAGACACCGTCTGGTCTACGGTGCACCCTATTTGGCTTCGCGGCGCGATAGTATGCGAATGGTACCAACTCCGAGCAAAATCGTGCGTTGTCAGTTCGCTGCTGGCCAGGCGCGAGCCCTCCGTCCCACTGCACTGCCCGCTCATCATAGTCTTCTATGCAGCAGAAATCGCATGCCTTCGTACTGACTTGAATGTAGCAAACATTCTCTGTAGTTTTTAAAAATTACGGAGGCTGTACAGGATACTGCTTGGGCATTATTTACACGATTAACGCAGGCTGCATTCATCTGCATTTGTAAATAAAGCAGAGTACACTGCACCGAAACGTTATTACGTGCCCATTTACGTGTTATCACACTGTTCCTAAAAAACTATGCATTCCAGTACACGTTGCTTACGCCGACCGAAGTAGAATAATCATGCCCTTATCCATGGCATACAAAGCATGCAGGAACAAACATTTGTAAACGGCCTGCAAGCCGCGCTCACCTGTCTTGTGGCGATCTCTCTTTTTCCTCGCGTCTTCTTCCTTCGACTTTTGTTTAGGTTGGCCCAGCATTTCTTGAGCTGATTGGGGTCACGTCGGGTCGCCCCGTGATTGCTGTTAAACAGCCTGGCAATTTCCTTCCAAGTGGCGTTTTTTTTTTGCCAGCGACGACACATCGTTTTTTTTGCACTCTAATATATTCCGACGTGCGTTAACCAAACACAATAACAATTCCTTTTCCTCGAACGTGAACTGAGGCGCTGGTCTCCGCTGGGAGCAGGAAAAGCATGGGAAAAACTGGCTATGGCTCAACTAGGACTGGCTCAATGTGGAGCACGTTGCCAGCCAAAAACGTCAATCAAGTGGAAGCAGCGGGTAGCACTGAAATGTAGTTTTTATTGTTAGCAATTTTCAGCGGGTCACTCACATCTAGTGCCTGTTTATGACTGCTGAACGAGATGCGTTGTTTTATAGGAGCAAAATGGGCATTATTATAATAGATTGTTCAATACTCTCATCCCCAGACGAGCAATGCGCCCTCGCTTTCAAGCACGCGCTTAACTTGACGAAGCAAGTCAGGTTGAGCATCTATGAAACACGAAACCCAACTTGGCCGTTCTGAAGCCGCCTTGGTGCTTCGACTCGACTTGTCGAAGTTGAGTCCAAGCGCGAGCCAAGTTACATTTCTGCATTCGGGGGTAACAGTGGCGGCACACAGCAGCGGGCTCCGAAAGAGTGAGGTTGTGTAGCGAATTGGAGGATTGGGGGTTCCGAAGTTCGATACATAAGTGAGCCGCGCGCGCACCAAATAACACGGAAAGTCCAGTATGCGAAAAGAAAGAAAAGAGAAAGAAGAGATGAAAGGAGAAAGGAAAAGCGTAGCGACAGGAGCGAGACAGAGAAGAGAGAGTGAGCGAATGGCGTCGGGCGAAGGGAAAGAAGAACGGAGGCGCGCATCCATTCCCGAGATCCGTGACGGCTGCAGCCTTTTTCTCTTCGGGGGGCTCAGCTTCAGCCGCCGCCCGCCGCGACCGACGAGCTTGTTGTTGCGACTGGCGATTTGGAGAGCTGCTACCTGCTCTCATACGTTGCCTCCTCCTTGTGTGTGTATATATATATACCTGCGAGAACGACAGAGGCAGCGCTGTACGAAAAGGAGGTCGCTTCCTGCCAGCGAGTAGACAGGAGCGGAGGAAATGGGAGGAGGATTGAAGGGGCATCAGCGGAGCGAGCGCTTTGACTTTACGGAAGGGTTTTACTTCTCTTGTTCGCTATATCCGGAGTACGTAATATAGCGCGGCCGATGCGGGAGGGGGCTGAGGATAATCATGCCACTCCATTGAACGTATGTACAGGAACGGAGCGTTGTCAGGCACGCGTAGCGCGGAGGTACCGCTTCGGCAAGGAGTGTGCAGTTCTGGATAAGCTGGAACTGCAGTTCTGGGTGCGCATTGGTTAGGAGTGCTGTCGTCGTCAGGCCCCGTAACATGCCGCTACCGGAACAGTCGTCCTGGTGCTCTGTTTTGTTGCAGCAGGGCCAAGAAATCTGGAACAAGCGCTTCTAGTTTGCATGGCGGTGCTTGCAACTGGCAGCCAACAGATGGCGCTAACTGCTGAACGGTCAAGCTGGGCAGGTGCCACCGCGTTGCACGTCTTAAAGCGCGGCTGTTAATGGAGCGTTTGCAGGTTGAGTATCGAGGCTACACCATAACCAGGTCACGTGACCACTAGTTGGTAACGTGTCTACAAACCAATCTAATCGGTTCTCAGAATCATGACGCCACTACTCGACGGCGTCTCCGACGCCGCGTTTGGGTCTCTCAATTCCTGACATCACTAACAAGAGTACATAGGACGAAGCTAGCCTCCACCTGATTAGTTCACTGGGGCCTGTACCACTGAGTTTGTGCTCAACAATTGTAACAATACTTCTTCATTTAATCGCACTACAACTACGCTGTAATAAACGCAATGCCGAGTGCCGTAATCGTTCTGTGAGTTCTTTCTGACCGGGCTGTTCCGTCTTCAGGCTGTATTGTCCGTGGCGTCACATAACGTGTGAATCTCTCGCGGGCTAGAACTGCTACCTGACGCTGTATCCACATGAAGCAAGCAAGATTCACTTTCAGACATGTCGTTGCTTAACCGCCGGAGAAAATGGGGGAAGCTGAGGTAAACTTGGGCATCGCGCATTGTGGGATCAATTGCCTCGTTGATAACAGCACGCAAAGAACCACTATCGAATGCATAATACGAGGTCAGCCATATGTCTTCGTAGGAATATCTTCTAGGAGACCATTCGCTTCTAATCGATCACCCGAGCGTGAAACTCGCTGAACTGCTTTTCGAGGCGGAGTTTTATGAAACGGTGTATGTATACGTAGGCGTTTTCTAATAGGAGGCAAGCTCCGCAGAAGCACTCGGGACCTAAGTGGAAATCGATAAGTCAATATTTTCAACCTGGCAGCAGGCAAATAGTGAACAAAAAGAAACAGCTCAGCCTAGTTCGAGGCCCGAGGCCGAAGTCAACGAGGCGTGGACAGAAGCGGTCGATGCTGGCATGGGTGGCTTAGCGAAGATACGAAAACGCGCCTGCGTTCACCGACGTTCTACAGCGCCCCTAATCTATTGAATGCCACTGAATGCCCACTGGATGCCAACTCTAAGTACTGCAAGCGTTCAAAACAGAAATGCTTTGTCTAAACGCAAAGTACGCGACTCGTCTTTACAAATTATACGAGCTCGTCTCCCATGCCGCATTCTATTACGATTATTGTCACGATATATTCCTTTGCCATTTTCTTATTGGCCAGTTACCAGCTCCGACGTCACAGGCTGGATGAAAGGCTCTAAGGAGGATGCTATATGAGAGAAAAAAAAAAGAGGCACGGTATCTGACTCAATAGGGTGCAGACATTTGAACCACGCCGTGAGGGACAGGAAGTAAAGGGGAAACGGGGGCAGAGAGAAAGCGTCTCAAAGCGAAATGTCAAACAATTAATAATAAATAAAAGAAACGTTACAATCTATGGCCCACGCCGCATTCGTGAAATGGTAATCGCTGTGACATTACCCGGCTGTGTGTGCTATGCAGCGACACGTGAAAGCAGGCATCCCTCTAGAAGAACCCTGACGTACCCCCCTCCCCACCTTTCCCTATCATCCCTCTCCATCCAATTCGATCCCGTTCCAGCTCGCATCCCCCGTGATTGACGCAAATAGCGGCGACGGCTCGTTCGCCGGCCGTGCGGGCAGGTATTACGACTTGGCGGTAGCCGCTCGCCGTCCCCGCTCTGCTTACCAGGAAAGCAGAGCCCGCAGGCGCGCGCACACATAACACACGCGGCGAGGCAGGAATGCGCCTAAGTGGCCTGCGTGTGTAGGTACAAGTGCGGTCGCTCTGTCGCCGATGAAAGTGGCGCCACTCTCGCCGCTAATAATAACGCCCACTCCTGCCCTTTCTCCCTGCTCCACTGCAGGGCCGGCTGTTGGCACGTCTTGACAAGGTAATGACCGGCGTCGTTAGGCTGCTGCCGCCGTCGCTGCTCATGCGGGCGCCCACCGCCGCAGGGTGGCAGAAGATGGCGCTCTCCGAACGTCCATATGAGCGCACAAGCACGTATGCGCATGCGCGCAGGAGCCAGCAGTGCATTGCGTTGTGTTGTGCTGTACTGCGCTATGTCGCTCATTTTTCTCGAACGTGATTCAGCGTAGCCGATGCAGACCAATCCAGAGTCAGACGACTTCGTCTCGTTCCGTAATCGCAGTCAATTTGCGCTACGTGCAGTAATGTCCAAACGAATCAGACACGTCCACCTTTTTAAAAGCATTCATGGCATATTAGCACTTCCAGCCTCTGTAAAAGGTATAGAGTCCAAGGGTTTTGCTTCTCTATAATCCGGACTTTTTGGAGGCGAGGACAAGATTTCACCTCAACTTCAAAGGGATTTGAAACACTGGCAGTGCATAATGAGCCGCTCATCGTGGCCCGGACGTAAAACCCTTGGCTTCCTTACTTTTGACAAAGGCTGCGCCTTAGGCAATGTGAAAGGAAAAATGCGTAGCCGACGACTACCTCCCGAGAATGATGAGAAGCCAACATTCATATACTTTTTCAGTAAATAGTTTCCCTTTGGAAGAATAACTCTTATAATGTTCTTTTTAACGTAGTTACCGCAGAAATAATAACAAACCCGGCTATTTCAGGTCACCTGAGTTTTCCTTCAACATACTCCTGCGACCTGTATATGTATTGACGCGCTTGTTTGTACGGACAGTGTGTTTGTGTTGGTGGACAACACGAGGATGCGTCAGAGATCGCGTTCTGAATACGAAGTTAATCTCCAGTGGCTCACTTGCGCCACCTTGTTCACGTGCTGGACTGCTTGGTGGACTTCTTGGTGCGTCACGATGCGGGGAAGAGAGCGGATGAATCGAACCGGTTAATGCCAGCTTCTGGACTGATTAGAAACTCCACCTTGAAAACAGCGCAAGAAAAAAAAAAACCCTGCGGTGTCGTCTTCCCCACCTCGCCTAACTCTAAGCCTTGTTTACCGGCAGGGAGTTCGCCGGTGTCGCTAGCTGGCCAGCCGCTTTCCTGTCGCAGCTCCAACCCGAAACCGTCCCCCGTGCACACGCGGCACAGCTAGCCGCACACACGCAGCCCGCCTGCTTTGAGGCTCGCATGACAAGCTGTGTCAGCACCACTTGCCTGCTCGCTGCAAGCGCGGGCGGCGACAGCTTCGTTTGGCGCGCGACGACAGGGTTCACTAACCTCACTTCAACCCCCCCCCCCCCCCCCCCACCCCTCGCCCACCTCTTACCATTGCCGCTGGTAACCTGTCAGCCTCCTAACACAATCTGCGCGTGCTATGCGTGCGTGCATACGTGGGGGCGACGTCGCTGTACCCGAAGCTCTGTTATTGTTCGAAGCATCAGCTCGACACTCACGTAAAGGGAGTGAGTTCGAAAGAGACAGTGGGAGGGCGGGATGGTAGACTTGACAGCCCACCCATAGCGCACCGTCATCGCTGGCAGCTGCTGGGTCATGTGTTGCAATATAAAAAAAGAAAAGGACAGAACAGAAACTGAAGCTCGGGCCCCTTCCCGTGGCACCACATTGTTCGCGAAGTGGGTGTGCTCCTACGGTTTAAGCTGGTGGGCCATGGTTTGACTCTGGGCCGGCCGATTTGACTCGGTCGGGGTGCCTCCGTTTTGGGGAACACGGCTTTGGAGGATCGGTCGCGCGACCGATTCTGAAGCGGGGTTCCGAACGAGAGAGCTCTTGGTGCTGGGGGGTTGGAGGGTAAGGTATGGGAGGCATCTTTTCTTTCGAGTCACGGCTCGGGCTGTCCCTTTTGTCCACCACTTCCTCGGGCAGTGAATAGAGCGATGTAGCGGGTCACAAAGGGACTACATCGCACCTGGCACTGCGAGCCGTAGGAAACGGGAGGCAGGCATCTTGGTACGGTGTCCCTTGAAAGGCATCGCACGGGGCTGGTAGAACGAGGAGAAAGGAGGAGTCTGGGGCTGTTGCGAGGAGAAGTGCACGTCTTGCCTTGTCTGGAGTAATTCTGAGCGGAGTATCCGCAGCAAAATCATTTTCGATATGTGCTGTCTTCAATTTCTGGCACTGCTACATCAACATCTTTGACAAGTGCACACAAAAAAAGAAAAAAAAAGCCGGTATTTTGAAACCGAGTTGCATAAAACCTTACAAGCAAAAGAAGCCAGTGCACAGATGACTACCATCTCTGAAAAAAATTAAGCTTAGGAAAGTCGATAAAACAGGCGCAAGCACTTAGTTTGGCATTAATTGCACTTTAGAATATATTCAGGTGATTTTTTTTGTTACGAATGTCTGACGAAGACAATGAGGAAGTGAAATTAAAAAAAAAAAGAACCGATTCGCCTGACTGACGTCACAAGAATCGCTGCACCAGGGTGTGCCTGGTCCGGTCAAGACCAACGGTGATTTGAGTTGCTAAACAAAATACTCCACGTATACCAACGCCAAAGACAATCGCAGGTTGACTACATGTGTTAGGTTATGATGATTATTATTACGTTCGATGAGAGATATCGTCATCCCCAAAATGATCCAATGGATGGGGTTAGGTCATGATTATCGTTACCAAAACGAATGAGGAGATGCTTATGATGGTAGTATTGATGGTTACTTGATGTCAACCCTGTAAATGTTAAAGAATTGTATGATGATGATAAATACGCATAAGAAGAAAAAAAGAAAGGTAGAAAAGGGCCTCTTCGTTGAAAGAAGGGGACACCAGCAACTGGGACCCAGTGAACGTTGAAGAGCTCGGGTACTCGATTCGTTGAGGGGCAGGGGAGCGACAGTTGCTCAAGAGGGAGGGGCCCGTATAGCATTGTGCGCCTGCACTTGAACACAATGGCAATCATTCACCCCGCTTCAGACTTATTGATCGTTCCTCCCATCTAGATCATTGTCTTTTTTGTCGTGATTTCATCAGTCCAGCTGCCTCGAGCACTTCGTCTTAATGCCGTTGCCTGTCCATGGCATGGCGACCACGAAGCGAGCACGCGAAGGCATTTGAACTTCAGCGGAGACCGAAGCGATGTTGTTCACCACTTACGCACTACACTCCGCGTCAATTGGGACAGGTCAGTGCAAAAGGAGAGGAAAATGAGCTTCTGAAACGGCTCTCTGCTTTTGGATCGCTGCAGAGGTTATAAGTAGCTTTTGAAAAGCGCTTTGTTCTCTTACCTGATTAAAGCGCAAGCACAAGCGTAATTCCGACTTCGACAGGTTGTCGGTTTATGCGAAGTGAAAGCTAGATGATTAAATCAATTCCAGCTTTTTGTATGCATGCTGAAGGTCTCGATTAGAGCGAAAGCGAGCTGATCCGCTTTAATCGTCTTGGAATTATGCGAGCTTGTTCAAACAACACCTTCGGGTCGTTCCTATTTCTTTTACGAATTTCCGACAGCGGCCGAGTACTGTACTGTGTACGTTCTGATGATTTCTTTGCGCATTTTCTTAGTTATTCTCTCGTTATTTCTTGTGCTTATGTGCAGCTGGCGGCTTTCGTTATCGATGACTCAACTCTGTATAGACTGCGCTTCTATACACAGAAAGTGTGACTAGCTGCAATTTTTAGGGGCTATAAGGCTTGTTACTTATAACTGAAAACTCCTGAGCCTTATTCGAATAAGTTGAGCTGGTTATGTTTCCAACGCCAGCTATCGGCGCCTTTTTGGGCGAAAAGATTCACTAGTGGTCGAAGGTATTGTCACGATCAAACTTGTGTGTCCCCATTTTCGAACAAGATGCAACCATGACGAGCAAAAAGGAAGACATGGTCACGGAACTCACGGTGTGCTGCGCACGGCGCGAAGCAAGAGAACGCCTATATTATAGTTTCGTATTTCACCAACACAGCAGCAATAAGGACTATTGTTTGGAATTGAAGCCAACCACTGGTGTCCGCTTACTGGTATGTTTGCCAAATAGAGCATCAAATACGATCCCTACTACAGTCCAAGAATTCCTGTTTGCCATTCAAGAACCATCAAGGAGATACCGGATTTTTGATAGGGTGTAGAGCGACTGAAAAATGCGGCCTCCCTCCGTTAGGGGAGCGAGCCGCCATTGCTGCCCTATTACTACCAGACTTGGGATTGGGATCTCTGCTGATAGATAAAGTGCCCTATGGTGGGCCTGAGCTGAAGAACTGACGAAAAAGTGCAAGAATCCTAACCAGATCGAAACAATCTACTCATTCACTATCAAGCGCCAGTAACGCGAAACGAACTCGTTCAGCAATGCTGTGAGGACCACTGTAAGAACCTCTCGAAGCATTTTCGTGGCAGCTCGGGTTGTCTTAGCAACAACCTTAATTGGGAGATAACGATGACGCCTAACGAAGCTCCGGAGGTGTAGAAAGAGCACGATCCCGTTATTTCAGGAATCAGCTCTGGCGCGAAAGTCCAGGTACATCAAGAATAACGACAGTCGGGGCATCGACGGGTCAATGAACAGGAACCAAAGTGAAGACAGGGGCGACGGAAAGCGACACACACAAGTGAGGCCGGCAGATTCGCGCTGCCCAGTGCTATGAGAGTGCATGGAAATAGGAGACGCAAAGGAGAGGTGACAGCTAGGGGGACAGTGGGCCCAGGGAGGAGAAGGCGGCGAAGAAGCCATCGTTCGCGTCAGTGCAGGGCCCGTCGGCTCGGTCCATTGAACGCCGGAAATCACCAATTCGGTGGCAGCCGAGGCAGCCGCCCAATGCTCCGGTCGGACGCCTGCGCACGGTGGCGACTCTGATCACCCCTTCCTCGCCACCGTGCTGCTGTGTCTCCCCCCGTTATCTCTCCTAACTTCCTCCGCTACGACGCCCCCCCCCCCCCCCCCCCCTCCTCCTCTCTGTCGATTCTTTCTTCAGGGCTACTCTTCCCACGAGTCGTCGACGGCTTTCCTTGGGCGTCGGCGATGCGAGCAGTCAAGCGACACTTCCTGTCCAAGGAAGAAGAGGGTTACAAGCAGCCATGGCTGTTGGACGCCGTCGACGGCGCACGTATGGGGGGTTGTTGTTTATTGACCGGAGATAAAATCGGAAAATTGGCTACCGTGGAGCCGGCAATACCACAATCATGGTTTTAACGATCAACGCTAGCAGCTAAAAAAAAAAAAGAAGCGGAAGGGACCGATGAAAAGGGAGCGAATTAAATAAACGCAGTAAAAGATAAGCGGATGCTACACCGGCTGCAGAAGCAAGGAAAGGTGAAGAAAGTGAGGACGACGCCGCGTTCACTTTTTTTTTTTCTCGTGGGAAGGAAAGAAAGAGCGGAAATCCAGAGAGAAGCCCTGTCGCCTGTGAACTGGTCACGAAGAGAGAGTGCGTACTCTCGGTTCATCTGTACTTGTTCCGTTCGGGCCTGTGGTGGTTATAAACCAATGCTGTGGTGACAAGGACACTTCGGAGTTGGGCAGCGACGCATTGCAGGAAGCGATGACGCATCCCTCTTGCGACACTATACACATCTGCGAGCCAGACGACCACCGACAAACTCAGCAAGATCTCGAGCGCCAGGCCAGAGCTCGTACATGGCGAGCTTCTGTCAGCTTAATCGACACGAGCTAACCCTAACCTTTGACTTTCTCCATCACCTTTAACTGCCCTTTTGGGTCATTCGCCATTTGGGACGGCACCCACACGCGTTTGGCTTGCCGGGGAGAGTAAGGCCACTGCTCACGTAAAGCGGGAGAAACAGCAGGGGAGAGTGCGTCGATGGCTTATAGCTTCCGGATAGCCGTTTCCGATTAGATGGTAATGTCGTGGAAGCATTGACCCATCACAGGAGGACGCTGCACGCTGTCAGAAACGGATAGACGGGACCTCTAACTGGCCAGGCACTTGGCGAGACTTACCCCATCACTTTCAGCAAATGTTTCTCCCTGAGGCGCACAAAGCAGTACACTCCGTCGGGAATGCGGGGGCTGTGTTGGAATTGTATGAAAGCGCCTCCCGAGGCGCATGCCTGTTTTGACAGACAAAACTGTTCCAGGCGCCTTCGAGTGCACCTGAAGATCCTGCTGTGCGCACAGCCACCCCGCGCGTAGGGGTTCCACATAAAGCGGCTTTCCTATAAGCGGCTCGCGTACGGGACACTGCCGAATGAGGAAGAGGAAACGTTCTCCGGTGACACGGTTGCATGTTGACGCGAACCGTTCGTTTCACTGCTGCTTTTGGTTTCGCATTTTGGACACAGGTGAGACGCGTATTTCCGATGTATAACATCTGTATAACATCCGTATTTGCTTTTTTAAAGGCTCTTGCTCTTACTCTGTGCGGGAGTGAATGGCTGAGTGTGTGTGCGTGCGTGTGCGCACAGCCACGCCAGAATACCATTCCGTACCGTACCATACCGCACCATACCGTACCATATAATGTCATGCCATGCCATACCGTGCCGTGCCGTGCAGTGCCGTGCAGTGCCGTATCATGCCGTACCGTGCCGTACACAGTCTATAGTTTCGCTTAGCAAAGCAAGCGCTGTGCTACCTCAGCGCAAAATCTCGAAATAAGAACGAATATAAAACCGAAACGAAACCAAACCCGCGCACCGAAACACGTCGAGGCGCGACTCATTTGACCCCCGGACGCGCACTCGACACCGCGACAAATGGAGCGGCCAAACACCGCCGGCTCGAGTCGCTCTTTTGCGCAACCAACCGAATCGTTCAATGAACGAGCGCAAACAGCGTCCAGACAGGGAGGGTAACGCACTCGCGCGCGCAAACACCCCTGCATGCGCGCACCCAGGAGTCATCACCCGTGCCGTGCAGCAGCAGAGAGAGGCGCGCTCGAAACGTGTACGCGAAAGGGAATTAGGGTCGACGCGCTATGCGTGCATGGTGTGCGTGTGCACTTTTCACGTGGCTCCACGAGGAAGAGTCATTCAGAGCGATCGGACGACGATGAACTGTCGATGCGCACGGACGAATACGCTGCGCTTTCACGGTTTTGTTGGAACGGGCGCTCGTCGGGGCGTGGATAATGACCGCTTTGTCAAGCGCTGCTTCAACGCCGGGAGTGAGGGTCGAATTCAAAAAGCGTGCAGTCTTGTCGAGACAAATACGCGCTCTGAGATGGCCAGCAAAATTGCTGGCGATTTAGCATTGCCACGCACGAAATATTGTGCGAAAGCAACGGTTTTTTTGCAGACGGACACCACCGCCACGTAGCTGAAAGCGCGATTGAGGTGTCCACTGACCTAGGGAGCTAGTTATGTGCGTCTTCAACTTTTTTATCGTCAGTGCCAATTTACCGAATGTACGTTGGCGGCCTGTTCTCCAGCGCCGCGTTTGTGCAGCAATATTGTCATCGCCAACGCGTATGGCTCTAATGCCGTGTTTCTGCCACAACTTTGCCCACGCCAACGCATGCAGCGCATGTCTCTGTCACTACCGCCACATACCTCAAACCTCGAATATAAGTTTGATAGTGGTATTAGTGGATGAAGAAGACGATGTGCAGTGCACAGCGCGTGAGTGCGTTGCTGTTGTTGTCAGCCTATCAAAAGATAGGCTGTGACGATAGGCTGGTGTTCTCGCGCAGTGGCCTGCGAAGCTTATCTGCTCGCGCCACCGCGGTTCGAAATCAGTGGTAGATATTTATTTGATTTAATTTTATTTATTAAACTCACAAACACCGCAAGGATACAAATATCCCAAGATCTTGTTCGGGGTTGACCAATCGGGAAGTTTTTGTTCGTGGTGGGTGATGATCCCTTCGCGGTTAGTCTCTAAAGCTAGTAATGGTTGCTGTTCGAGGGACTAATTAATTTGGCAAAGAAGTGCAGGCTCTCTGTGTCGTGGTCTTTAGCCTTGGCGTAGCTTCATTACTTGTTTCATGTGCTGTTTATAGAATAACTAGCCATTTAAAGGCGTGGCTAGAGTCGAGAACTCATATCCGAAACCAGGGAGGGATTTTTGGTTCCTGAATTTGGCCGCGAGCCTTTCGTATCCTTATCATGATGATAATGATGAATTTTTATGGCTCAAGAGCAGCTTTGAGCAAAGACCGCCATAGCACAAGGTGTTTTTGTCAACTCAAACTGAAGTTAAAGATACGTTTCACAAGTATTTCGCTCTAAAGAAGCTGTGCAAGAGGCCAGGGGAAAGCTTGTACTCATTGTATTGCCGATAGGTAAACTGCCGGCACCGGGGATCGAACCCCGTACTTCCTGCATGCGAGGCAAATGCTCAAACCACTCAGGCAACCACTGCAGTCCTTTTGTATTCTGGGATATGCCATGGAATACACGTGGATAAAGGTAGCTCATTGCAGAACTTACACGTCAGGCGGTTAGCTTTGAGGCAAACAATACGTGGCATGATGTTAGTGGTCTGCCTACTGTTCTCAGTCTGCCCCTGTCAAAGTAGTATTCGCTTGTTCACGGCTAAGTGATTTGTGTTGGAAGGAAAGCTCTACGAGATTTAACAATAATTACGCAGCGTATTCGTTTTTTTTTTCTACTGAGAAGTGCAACAGTATTGCACAAAGTCCTACCGAACGTGCAATGTCGGCTGACTTTATTTCGCGCAGTGCCGTTCAATATAGAAGGGAACACCGAAATGGCAGTATAAGATATCGAAGTTTTTACCTTGTGGTCGAATTTTAAATATTGTCACCAAGGTAATTCACCGACAGAAAAACTTATTTGAAATAGTATCACGTATGCCAAAAGGTATATAATTTGTATTCGCACTTGGGGCTAATCGTTGGCTGTGTAGCAGTGAAGCGTTCTCTTTTATACTGAACCAAACTGTACGTCGCGAGGGACACTGTACGCACTGGTTCCACAGTGGAACCTCGATAATTCGAACTTCTGGTTTGTTCGAACTGATACTGTTACCGTCTCAGCATCGCGCCGTCCATTAAGGGAAGCTCAACAGCCCAATTCTAACAGATGTTTGGTCCTTTTCCAGCTCGAATTAATAGCTGTGATTCGACTTTGGCCCCCTGGGTCTCCCAACTGAACGTCGCTAATGTTCGGAACACTGGAAGCTGCTGTCAAGACTTTCTTTGAAAACATTCACACTCACTGGTCACACGTTTTTTTTTTTTAAACAAGCCTGCTTTGCAATTGCACCTGGGGGGTAATCCTTAAATGTTCAGTAATGATGTGTTCCCTTTTATACATAACCAGACTGTACTTCACTGGTCACACGCTCGCTCTCCAGGCTGCCTGCACTGAATGTAACTCCCGCAGCGCTGCGAGCTACTACTATCAGCAACGAGCATTGCTATGCGGGCGCTGGGTAAAAAAGCAGACACAGCCACATATGGCCCGGGGCAGTTCTTTAGATACACTAAAGCCCCGCTGCTGGCAAGAAGAGGAGGGGGCAAGGCGTGTGCCGCTCAAGTAACGATAAACAAGCGCTGTTATTAAAGGTCGGCCCTCCGTCCCATACATCTATCGCTCTTTGTATCTCTCCCTTTCCTCTCTCGCTTGCAACGAGTTGCGGAGGCGCGCGCTGCGCGCACGACGTGTCAAATGTGTTCAAACAAGTTTGCCCTTTTGCGTCTGCTGCAGCGGCAGCAGCAGCTCCCTCCCCTCCGTTCGGCCAGTGCTACGCTCAGCGTCTGTTTGCGCAGCCGAGTCCTTCCTGCGCGGTCACTGAACGGAAAAGAAAGATGGCGGCATTTCAGTGCGAAGATAGAAAGAGAGAGAGAGAAAGAGGTAGAAAGAAGTGTCGCAAACTTGGAGCCCATTCGCGCCGAGAGTTGTGTGTACAATTCAGGTTCGGCGACGGACGCCCAGGAAGGTCGCGTGTTCGAGCCATCGCGCGCGTGCCGCGTCTCCACTTCTGATTGGAGAGGGGAAATTAAAGTGAGGGGAGGAGGGAGAGGAGGAGGAGGCAGAGTTTGATAACAAACATTCGGGCCGACTTGGCGCCCTTTGCCGCAGCGCTGGCGCGTTTGGCCGCGGCGGAGGCGACGCTGGCGCCGGCTAGTGGCGAAGTATTTTGTTGCCAACGCTGGGGCCGAGTGTGAGCCAAGCCAACTGAGCGAACGAAGCGCCTCTTTCTTTCTTTCTTTCTTTCTTTCTTTCTTTCTTTCTTTCTTTCTTTCTTTCTTTCTTTCTTTCTTTCTTTCTTTCTTTCTTTGCGTTCAGCTGATGGCTGCTAAGTGCGCCTGCAACGCAAGCGGCGCTTGCACAGGCGACGCGTGGATGTGTGCGGAAGGGATTGCCTGTAAACGGTCACACCTGAGATTCGCCGCCTGCTTGTTGAAATAGGCGCGCATGGACGGAGTCTTGAATTTGAGTGTGTACTCAAGGGCCGAGCGTGGAGGAATTTAAACTAACATCGAATTCGGCGAAAAATAAATACATAAATGTACGGCGAAACGTTGGCACCTCAGCTACTTCGGTACTATAGCGCCTCCGTTTTATTTACGTATATATTTTTTCTCTTAGGAGATTATGCAGGAGCGCGAGCAAATACGCTTGCACGCACTATAGGCGTCAAGAGAGGCACGCCATCCGAGCCACAGGATCCAACGTCGGCGAAAATGCTCGTGGACTGGGTCTGCAGCGCGCTTGAAACATGGAAAGTCTGGAGAACACGAAGTGATTCAACAGTGTTTTATCATCTGAAGTGCTTGTACATCAGATTACTATGCGTGTCGAAAGAAAGGTCGAAGACTGCGGGAGACTTCACGAGACCTTCGAACGTGATGGCACGAGACTTCAACACCTTCTGACACTAGGTTCACAGTGCGCAGGCGCGTGCCAGAGAACTGATGCTACGTGTTTGCAGTCTACATTCACCTGCGTCCTCGGAGAAGTCAAACGACACTAAAAGTTTAATTAGGAAAATAAAATAAATCTAGATGAAAAGTAGGCACTTAATGCTGAACTTAGAAAAGTCCCAGATTATGCACAAGCACAGGAACTTTCCCTCCAGCGAAATTATTGAGGCATGCGAAATTGTGAATGATGTGGACTCTTGCGTGTCAGACAAGGAACTGCTCGTCCTGTTCAGGTTTTTGTGATTAGACTGGCATGCTTGAAGCCTTAGCGATTTGGTAATGCCTTTCCCTGCGCGCGCGCACACACACACACAGCAGCACACACACACCACACACACACACACACACACACACACACACACACACACACACACACACACACACACACACACACACACACACACACACACACACACACACACACACACACACACACACACACACACACACACACACACACACACACACACACACACACACACACACACACACACACACACACACACACACACACACACACACACACACACACACACACACACACACACACACACACACACACACACACACACACACACACACACACACACACACACACACACACACACACACACACACACACACACACAAACAAACAAACAAACAAAGCTAGTATGTTCAGTGTTCGGTGCTGCGTTCGTCCATACTTTGTCTTTCATCCGCACGCTTTGTTCGCGCTGTGAAAGTCAATACGGGACACCAAGTAGCCCAATCGCTCATATTTTTGTCGACATTAAACGACAGACGCGCCGGCTATCGCAAATACCAACAACCCTAGGCGCTGAAGTCGTTTGTAGCGTGCATAAAAATTCATAAACGATAAGTTCGAAGAGCGTGCCGTTTTGCATTGCCACCTTTTGAAGCCGAACGAGCCTCCACCTCAACCCGAGCATGTCTAGGCGGCGTAATCCCCATGGCGGTGCGGGAACCGGCCGGCAGCCAACAATGGAGCCTTCAAACTAAGTGGATTAGGGGCGGAAAAAGTCGGGCTAAAAGCGGGGTCGTCTTTCAAGACGACACGTCTTAACTGCGGTGTACGAGGCGCGTCAAAATGACTGCTCGACAAAAGAGTCCTTTCTTTTCTTTTTTTTTCTTCGCGTGTACTGAGGCGGCAAGGGAGGTTGCCGGGTGCGGCCGAGGTCAAAGCATCAGCACGTGTTCCAAGGGAACACTTGTTCGCGCTCTTTGTTTCTACCGCGAGAGAAAAAAAAACAAAGCGCGGCGTCGCAAATTGTCTTGGTTCTCACATTAGAGCCCAAGCAAAGCAACGCCGGTGGAGGTCGGCTATAACAGACACTCAGGATGTCCTTTCGTAGCCAAGCTGTTCATAATACGCCGCTTTTTAAGCACTTGGGATGGAATTATTCGGGAATGGCGGTGTCTTTGGCGTGCAGTTCGCCATTTGGGCTTAGTGCGTGTACTGCCGACACGAGGACTGTGAACTTCGCTTAATGTCACATCTAAGCTGTACATTAATGCTTTACAACTAATGTGAATGTAATTTATGAACGTATAAGATGGAATTATATCACTTCGCATATTAATTTGAAATGAAGAAGTGCATCACATCTTTTGACACTGTAGTGGAGTTGAAGCGTCGATGTTGAGAAATAGAGTCAATACGAGCATAACTCCTTTTTCATACAAAGCTATTTCTTGGCTGATTGACTGATAGGTTTATTTATTGATGGATTTTGGTGCTGCTAGAATCACTGTCAACGAATGTTTCCGTCTCTTTCAACCACTTAAACAGAGAACTGATCCAACCAAATCGCTGGTTGGAAAACCAAAATGCTGCTACTTTCCAGCTGCATAAAAATGAGAAAATTACTACGCCAGAAAATGAAGCCATGTTTTTGGTATAGCTTCCTCTGAATCCGGATCTGCCGTTCGCGCGCTTCATGTTGCGAAGAATTACCACCTAAAGGAAACCTCTATCTAGCTATATTGCCGCAAACATGTGGTGGTAATATGGTACATAGGTATTGTAATATGGTACGTGGTGCTCTGTCATACCCAGAAATTCTGGACGAGCGGATTTTTCAACGGGAAGTTATTTATGAACGAAAATTTTTTTTTCATATCGTAATATTCCACTATATTGATAAATATATCCGCGTATCTCCCATCGCGGGAGGCGCGTAGTTCTTTAAATTTTGCCATTGTCAGAACAGTTCCCCTTTGGTTTTCCATGGCTGCCTTAACTACTAGATGCAAGCGAAGGACAAACTTTAAAATAAAGGTGTTGCTGCGCATGGGAAGACTGGACCATTTCCTTCAATATTTCCGTAACAGTACCTTACAATATTTCACAGTTGCCTCATAATTAAAATGGATGTCCAAGAATCATGGACTTGGTAACGTTGAGAAGTTAGAGGCTTCGGCCTTGAGTAACACAACAGCTTTCGCTTCTCCAAGGCAAGCACCCGTGATAATAAGCGAATTACACTCTCAACAATCGCGTTGGCTGCCACGAAGGCCGTGTATCACACCGGTGCGAACACAGCCGTAAAGAGACGACGAAGCGTGGCGACGCATGGGCGACCGCGGTGTAGAAAACAAGAGTAAAACGAACTCAATTGGCGCTGAGCTGCTGGCCCGAGCCAATGCCACCGCGGGGAATATAATATCTGCGTAAAGCCGTCTCGCCGCCGGGACTCTGGTCGCAAGTAGGTGTAATAAGGGGCGCCTATTTATCACGCGGCCCTTAATGACGTCGCACTTGGCGTCGACTACGCCGGAGGAGAGTGTATATACGAGAGTGTCAAACAGCGCCTCTCCGCCGAATGGGAGGGCAAGATGGAGAGCGTGCTACAACTCACCCCGTCTTATGTTTGTGCCGCAATGACTGCTGCCAGCCGGGCCTTTCTTTTTTTCGTCCTTAATTTTTTTCTTTTTCGCCGTTGTGAAGGGAGGCGAGAGTGGTCCTTCGTGTTTTTGATTTGTGTTTGCTTTTACTATCGGGTCCCTCACGGGCGGAAACGCTCATTGGTGTTGTGCTTAGCGTGTATATGTACGTTCGCTTGCGAAGTTGGACGTCCACCTTGAGGGAAAATAGAGACGGAGCTTTCGTCCAATTGGTCCGCATATTAGATCAGATGAAAAAAATTCACACGGACACCTAATACCATTAAGTGATGCAATTAGGTGTCAACAGCATTCGCAGCTATTGGTGTCTTTACCGGAAGTGACGTCCGTAGGCTGTTATAGACTGTCTAATGGGTGAATCAAGCGATTTTATTTAGCATGGACCTATTTATAGCCACAGAAAAGACCAAAAAGCGGAACACAGGTGTCGCCGTCACCGGCCGATTTCGAAAGTGAAATGCATGCATCGACACCAATTTTTGACGCAGTTCCCGGAGGCTACGCTACTCCGCCATTCACTTCAAAACGATGACCACCCATTCTTTTCGCTAAGGACGACACGAGTTTTGAATCGACTGGCGGGAAGATTTTTACATTTAATTTTCTTGGCAGTAGATGTTTCTTTTGTTATCGGACAAACATCGAAAATAGCCAGAAACAGTCAGATAATTAATTTTTTCCTACAGAGAATAGTTATTGGATGAACTTGCCCTCGCTGTCCCTTAACACTGTATTCAACCGCGAAAGCCCACAAAGAGCGCAAGGCCACCTCAACGTATACACAGCAGGGGGGCATATTCGAACCTCCGGAATCCTTGTTAGGCATCTTTGCTTTCTTCTTATGTCTTCTAGACTTTGCCAAACACACAGGAAGGGTGTTATGGTAGGCGGGCGCGCCATCGAACAGGCTTAACAACGTCTCACATGCGTATACCCTGCAATGTATGAAATGAATGCACAATGGCTGAGCGAAATATCTCCGAAAGACCTCTGTTAGCAGCACCAACGGCAGAAAGTGTCAAAGCGCATATACAAATGTAGCGCCCAGCCCTCCAAAGTGCCTGAGGTTCCGAACTTCGAACCCCTTTCCGCCGCGTCTGCTATAGGGAATATTTCGTGACCTCACCGTCGCTCGCGTCAGCGATTCGTCGCGGACGAATCCATCTCCAGAAACAAGGGAGCCGTGCAGTCGGCACAGAAAAACCAGAGCCGCTGACAGGCGCCGATGGAGGTCGATACATCGCGTATTCCTTCATTCTTTCCCCCGTCATTAAAAGCCCGCTTGACCCCCCCCCCCCCCTAAAAAAAGCAAGCAAAATATTGCACGAGCGTGCTCACATACGCGCGGCGGCTCGGTCGGCAAGTTCCATCCGTCAATCGGAGTGACAGCTGGCCAATCAACGCCGCGGGGTTATACGTAGGCGCCACCCGCTGGCACGCGGCCGAACCTCTTGCTATTCCTTCGTTCGTTCGTTCATGCCCGTGCAAGCTTACTTACGTGTGCCAAGAGCTTGTGTATGTAACGCTGTCGATGGCTCGGCTCAGTGCACTTGTATTTTTCGGCATTTCTGTTCAACTGAGGGCGCTCAAGCGCGCACAAAAACCGTCCGGGCCCTCCAGCATTACTGACGGCTTGCTCTGACGGCTTCTTTCTTTCTTTCTTTCTTTCTTTCTTTCTTTCTTTCTTTCTTTCTTTCTTCGTCTTTCTTTCTTTTTCTTTCTTTCTCCGTCTTTCCTTCTTTCTTTCGTTTCTTTTTTCTTTCTCCTTTCCTTCCTTTCTTCCTAGCTATCTTCCCTCCTGATCAAGGACAGGAATATGTTGGTGCTACCATCGAAGACGTACTACCTGGTCTAATATAATATAGCGATCCCGTCCAAATTCTAATCCTTCGCTCCCTCCGTCACTGGTTCCAGCGCCACTGCTAACAGAATCGAATGAAAAGAACTCACATAGTATACATCCGCTGTATTTGAACAAGTAATAAGCGAGCGGGAGGATCCCGCAGGGCGATATAGGAGAGGCGTGTGCGGAGGAGTCGGAGCGCTAATCCAATTTCACCTCGCGGACCGGCGTCTTCCGCCGTACACATCCATCTCTGGCGGCGGCGAGATCTTTCTCGGGTGGGCCTGTCCCCTACTGCTGCGGCCATGCCCGTGCATCGAGGAGAAGGGTCACAATCAGCGAGCAAGAAGCGATTCGTCGCCGGCAGCGTTTGCACTGCGGAAAGCTCTCAACCGGAGGACCAAAGGCAGCGTCGCGTCGATTGCCGCGTACCAAAGGAATTGGGTACGACGTGGATATTACAGCAGAGAGGTTCGGGGTTATGACTAGGCCCTCGGACATGGGCGGTAGTTAGAATACGAGCAGATAACATAGGTAGACCTTTATCAGGTATGAAGGCGACGTTACTACTACTGACTTGCGGCGTAGGCCATAATGGAAGTATAGAAATAATGATCTCTCGGGCATACAGCATAGAGTTTATAAGCGTCGAGTCGCGAGTTGTAGTGAAAATAAAGCGTAATTGTTTCCGCCACCTTGCACCTATGTTGTACTCAGTGAAAACCTAATCTTAGCTTTTCTTGAACACTTTTGGGGATGGCAGACCTTTGGTTGCATAGAAAACTTACCATGCGAGAAGAGGCCATACAGGTACAAATATAAGTTACGAACATAAGTAACGTCTTCCTCGCCGGTTAGCAATAGAACATGCTAGTTTAGTGAATAAAAACTGGCTTTTCGTTCCCAGCACGCAGAGAACAGCGATAGCTGCTCACCTTCGCCTCGCTGAGGGCCACACAAGCATGCACTTAGAGCTAGCTTTATTGATTTGGCTGGAAGGTAGTGACGCGATATTGCGAAGTCATATAGTTTTAGTGCAACTGAGATTTTTGAAGCGTGAATTCTTTTCACACAACTCTACGCGACGTACGACACTAAAAAAAGTGGCGTCCGCGACAGGACGGGGAACAGGCCCGCATAGAAAAACTGGCGTCCGCGACAGGACGCAAACAGGAGCGCCGAAATGTAGAGAAAAGCGAAACGCCCTGCGTCCCCAGACAGTCGTGCCAGTACTCAGAGTGGAGAACGCGACAAAAGTGCTTCGGTGATTGACGCCTTTGCCTCGCTACTAATCATAGCGGCCCAATCTTGGCGCATGCTTTTCTTCTGCCTCTGAGAAGCACTGCTGGTAACGCAGTGCCTTTGGAAAAATGCGGACCCGTGTCACCGCGCAGCTGCTCAAGTAGACAACTACGAAGCGAGTAAATGTCACCAGGCGAATGGAGAAGACGGTGGACGCGAATTAAGGCCGCGCGAATCACCAGGGAGAGAGAGAGAGAGAGAGACAGATTGTCCTGCACAGTCTGTGTTCCAGCGTGAGCACATTCATTATGCAGGCTGTCAACCCCAGTCGGTCGGGATGGCCTTGCTGGCGGTGCCGATTTACCTTTCACCTTCCGTGGGCGTTGAATGAGGCTTTGAATCACTCGTCTCACTTTTCCTATGTATGCTTTGCCATTGTTTTCGACGTTAACAATATCCGGAGAAACTTGACATTTACCTCCAGGCCGATGCAGGAACATTACCAACAAACTGCTTCCATATCAGGCGGAGGGTTTAAACGAGATGGATAGAAAAATAATCGTAACTTACACCTCACGCGCCTTTTCATTGAGAGTAGCATGCACACATTCTTTGGCCTAGCGCTAACTTACGAGTGTCGTGGATCACTAAATTACCGAGCGAATGTGATCGATCGATCGCGCGCTTGATCACTCACTCGGCCACTAACTCACCCGCTCATCCACACTCGCCAGGCAATGAGTAAGTTATTACAGAAAAACTGTGAAAAGCAGATATACACACTTAAGAGCTTTACAAGGAAACAGGAGCTAAAGTGAAGAGGAAATACTCAGCGAATAGGAAACACCGCTTGCAGTGATCAGTCGTACAACCGACGCTCCGACCACCGTAACTAGGCAAACTCTGATGCCCGAATGATAGGCATGGTCCCAAAGCCACGGGGCCTGCGGCATTCATTCCGTTACTCCAGAAAAAGTAAAAAAGCCCTGTCAGCTGTCACCCCACCGCGTGACGACGCCTTGCCGCGATGCGGAAGCGTTTTCATCTCCGTGAAAAATCAACGTTCCCCTTCGATCTCGCCCACTGGCAGCCTATGTATATACCCGCTAAGGCAGCAGGGGGTGCGGTCAGAGTTAAATCATAAGCGCATCATGCCAGGCTTCTTCCTCGCGGCGCCTTCCCCGTCTCTTCCCTCCTCCCCCACCCACTTCCAAGACACTGCATGCACTCCTCCCCCTTGGATAACTTCGCTGCCCGAAGCCTGCGAAGCCGGAAGCATGGGCGCTTTTCAAAGGCAGCCGTGATAAGCGGCGGCAACACGGCATCACCTAATGCGGCGACGGGCCCTCGTATGAGAGAGCGCGCAGGCCAGACAGCGAGCCTGTAATTCAGTTAGGGCTCCGGGGAGAGGAGGCGAGAAAGGCGCCGGCTAAGCAAGGTGAGGAGAGGGCGAGTGATTGCGCACCCTTCGCTCTCACTGCTACCTGCGCTTCCCTCGGCCTGGTCATCGTCGCCGGCCCGCACGCGCCCATGCCGAGAGGAGAGCCCGCCGCCGCGACTGCCGATGCTCGTGCTGCAAACTGACCGACCGGTGGAGCAGCTTTGGGTGCCGGCGCAAGAGGAGAGAGGCCCGCCGAGGAAGAAGTGAGCGCCGATGCCGTGTTTTCGCGGTTGCAGCACCGCTCACTTGCACCCATCGTCGCTTACACGTTCGTGTAAACCCACCGTCCTCGAACAATAACAACAGCAACAAATCATAGCTGGAACTCTCTTAGCTGTGTCAGTTTGAAGAAAACGGGAAAGACTGCAGGATTTGCTGTCATGGTTTCGATTTCCATAACGAATGTGAAGCACTGTGTACCCTGTAGCGGGGTAGAGCGCTGGTTGGATTTATATATATCAACTAGTCTATAGGCTCTTATGCACGAATACTGTGGAGTGGCTCCGGGAAGACTTGGACCACCTGCGCTCTTTAAACTAGCTTGTACATAGCGATGATTGCTGTTTTAAGTGCTATAGAAGCCAAGTAACATCTACTTTCGTTTCACCTCTCAAAGTGAATTAAATCTCCGTTCTGTACAGCATCTTAACAAAGTGCCCGTTATGCGACAGTGATAACCTGGTCATGTTATAACACGTTACCTCTTTCAGTGGTCTAGACACGAAAGCTAAGCTAGCCTAAGCTAGATAAGCTAGCCTTGGAAGACGTATTACTACCCTCACTTTACACTTGGCGATGAAAAATGTTTAGCGATAGAGGAACACAATGATCCCATCTGTAGACAAGTATTATTTCTCCATCGTTTACCTCTGCACTTGTTCTGTGCCAGCCTTATGTCAGCCTCCGTCAACATTACTGACACTTTGTGTTGCGCCTTGTTCTGTCAGTTTTTACGGTTTTTCCTCCTCTCAGAAAAAGAGTAGTCAATACCACTGCCACACACCAACCTTACTCTATCGTCATCGTGATCATCATCATCACCAGCCTAACTACATCCACTGGAGGAGAAATTCCTCCCTTATATCCCTCCACCTAACCCTGTCCTATGCCAGCTGCGACCACATTATATGTCCACGTAAATAAAGATAAAAGTAGCTAAAGCTGCTAGTGCTCCGAAGTGTGTCTCGTTGCGCGTACAGCCTTTCTCAGAAGTTTAGAGCCCAAGTGGTTGGCTGCTAAGCCGTGTCCTGGGGATCCTGTAACACCATTGCAGGTGATAACTTTCGGAACGGGGAGAAACAGAGTTCCTCTAACCTCAAAGAGATTTCAGAATGTTAGGGATGCATATCGAGCCACACCGCGTGATCCAGAGGCATAAGCGCTGGGCTCTAAACTTTTGACAGAGTGTACATCCAATGTCCTCGGTGCTTAGAGCTCTTTTGCAAGGCCTTCAATCTTAGATATCCCACCAACTAAGCCATGTATTCATTAAACTGTTGTTAGCTTAGCTGATACCGTCGTACGGTTCTGTGAAGTCTAATGAGTGAGTGGATGCTGCTGATTACGAACGGGAAAACACGGTACGGCCGGCCCCAGCGATGACCAGGAGCTGGCCGGACGGGCGCCGCGCTGCCCCGCGCCGAACGGAGGAAGGAAGGGGACAGGTCCGACGGGATCTTTCTCCATCCTTCCTACACGCACTCGGGGCTGGGTGTTCGCGCGTGCTGCATTAAAAAGCCGTATACACAGGGGCTCTCCTGGGAGGAGTATATACTGCCGCTGCTTGGATGGCTGACCGGCGGGTTTATCGTCGCCTATCGGTGGGCGAGCCATTCTGAATTTATGAATTATAAGCGAGCCATAGAACGCGCTCCGGCAAGGGTGTCTTGGAAAGCGAAGCTCTTCGGAGAACGCGTACGCGGCGCACAGAGCTTAGCTACATGGGAAGTAACGATTCGGCCAAAGGGACGGGCGAAGAAATGTGGGCTTAACGGCGGAAATTCAGTTTTAATGATGAGGTTGACCTTGAGCGCGAGTTGCTGTCGCACTTGAATGCCTCTCGAGCGGTGCCCTAGCTATAACTCAATGCGAAGTAGCTGCACTATATTTCGTGTTCTGCTAAAGTCAGAAATCGTTCCCGCGGTGGACTGCAGTTCTGTCGGTGTTACCGTGCGACAGCGATGAAGTTTTTAGAGCACTATACCTTTGTTTGGGTTGTTGTTCTTGCAATGAAAAATATTTGTTCAGCCCTTCGCCGACATCGATGTGAAAGCAGTAGACAGTGATATGCCAGCTTAGATACGAAATTCGATCTAAATGAAAAAAAGCCGTTGCGGCATCATGTGATTACCTCCTGACTAATGGAGGCTGATGGGTTTATGGTTTTCTTGTGTAAAATTTAGCTCTGGGGTGAGCTGTCTCTTCTTCAGATCCGCCCTTCTAACCATCACGGCTGCAGACAAACAAATGAATCAACCAGCATTTTCTTCCCGTACAGCCTTGGCTAAAATATTCTATGCCAAACAGGTTGCTGCCGAGCTCTCAAGTTGGACAGTTAAGACATCTCCGCAGGTCCGAAGGCTAGGAGAGCTGAGCACGAAAGTTTTTTTTTTCTAAGTTCGAGGTGTGCTTGCACATGCTACACGTATCACATCAAAAAACGAGTGGCTCGAGAACTTTATCACAAAGCTTCACAACCAGTTAATGATCGTCCACCCTGCAACCGGCGAATACAAAACCAAACTGACGTATAGGGTAGTGCGATAGGACAGGGAACACACAGCTTGCATACAGGAACGAATTCTGTCGTTATTTCGCTGAACCTTATCTGTGGGAATTGTTTCTACAAAGGATAGCCATTTATAAAAAAAGAAACAACATGCATCTTATTCATACTTATGAAGCGATCACTGTTGAAATGGTCGCAATACTTGTGTGTTCTCTTTTTTAACTGTCCCTGCCTGTACAAACAGCTTTCTCAACAGGCGCCAGGCATTATCTTTCTTTTCGTCGCAGTAAATGTTTCATCAGGGGCTTGCACCTGCACTCAAACGCACACTGAAGAACACGAAAAAAGCTACAAGAAACAAAACCATAAAAATGAAAGGATCGGGGAATAGTCTACATCTCCCCCTCGCTTACGAAACGTCTCCTCGGGCCTCCCCTAATTCCCTCCTCGGCAACGTGTCTCTGCCGCCTGGAGGAATTTGGGGCCCCGCAATTAAGGCGCGAGCGGACATTACTACGTCTCCTTCGTCGTCGGCCGGATAGAGCCGGGCTGCACGCACGCGCGCCGCCCACGATCAAGGATTAATGAGCGCAGCCTATCTCCGGCCAGGAAAGTTCGTTACGCTGCCGCAGCCATGGTAGCGGCCGCATGCCTGCCTGGATGCACTCCGCGTGTGTTGTCCCATTCGCTTTCGCCGTATATCTGAGCGCACCCAGCGGAGGGACAGCACAACTCGGGTGTCCCCGCGACCGAGCGACAGGAAAAGCGTTCTCCCTGCAATCTGGGCCTGATTGGTGGATGCTGCGAGCGGGCTGCGGCATTAGATCAATGCTGTTAGATGAACCAGTGCAGAGAACGCAACGGACACGAAGGATAGGTGAACGAAACGGATGGACGCGCTGGTTCCTCAGAAAAATTGGTTTATACAGTCTATAGACTGTACATAGACTTTTGTATATAAAGTCTCTATAAACAAACCTTATTGAGCAGTCTATAGTCAATATACAAATCCTATAGACAGTCTATAGACAATCTAGAGATTTATGGCCTTACACTTTTAGTAGACTTTTGTCTATAGAAAGTCTATAGACTACGAATAGACAAAAAGAAATATCTATAGGAAGGCAATAGAGTCTATAAAGAGTCTACAGATTGTGTATAGAACATTTTTGTAACGGGTGGCAGGGGGTAAACGAAGAACGAAGACATACCCAACAATTCAGAACAAAAGCTATCTTGAGCCGAAAAAAGCTTATGAGCACAATTTTTTCGTACATTGTAAGTTTTCTCTATAACAATAAATATATCCACGGATCTCACGTCGGCAGGCTTGCATTTTCTTGCTATCGTCAAAAGCGTTCCTCTATTGGTTTTAATTGGCAGTCTTAACTGCTCGATGCGATCGATGGAAACACTATAAGAGAAATATTTTTCGACATAACGCAAGAATGGACCATTAACTTCAATATTTCTACACCAGCATCTGAAAGTTTTCCAATTTTCGAAATTTTTTGTCCACGAATGTTGGACGTGTGAGAGCCTGTTGTGCTGGAAATAAGTTTGAACGATACTTGTTGTTGAGCTGCTTGGTTTGCAATACTTTGATGAACCAATGCAGTGAATTAGATCGATTTTGTGTCGGCGGAGAAGCGATACATTTTTGTTGATAATAGAATAATCTCTAAGAAACCGCACGTGGCAGGAATTACACACTATGCATAACAGCCCCGAATTCACCGCGGAACTGGCCACAAGAGCCCTATCTTGTCAATGCAGGCAACGTGGTTGATCAGATCAGATCAGATAAAATCAAATAAAATCATATCATTTTATTGATTAGACATCAACAAAGAGAAGCATACAGTTTGCTATACAGAATAATCCCCACAGTCAGAGAATTTACCAGGACTCCGACAGAACTAACATATGAAAAAATACGCTTTCAGCAGACGTTCACTAGTTATAAAAAGAATGTCGTGGTAGTTAATTGGTAGCCAATAAACTAAAGAACGCGTATAAACAAAGTGTAAGGAATCTTGGTACACGTAAAAAAAATCTTTCGGTAACATGTTTTGAATAACTGAAGCACATCGCTCTCTGCAATGAAACGTTCCTAAATTCAAAATACGTCCATTTTATCTAATAATCGTGACTTGAGCCCATGAGAGATTATTGAAGCATTTCATAGGCGAGTTTGCATGAGCCATCCATGACTTGCTTTGAGCGAGGGGGAATTTTCCTGTTTTGTTAACACGCGTCACTAATTCGCACTTCTATCAATGCTTGACGCTTCTTAATGCCTGCTTCCAGTGGCGTCTTTGTCTTGTACATAACGGTTGAAGTTTTTCACAAATTAAACAAAAAATATGTTGCTTTCCGCCTTGCTGTCGCGAAGTTCTGGTGGATGTTTAAAGTCTATTTTTCAACGAACTTCAAAGAATTCTTAGTTGTGAGTTGAGTGCTGTGCAGTGCGCCCCTGTCTGTCTTCGCCTGCTTTGTTCACACCAATTTCTATTTTTCTTTTCAAAGCTCACCAACTCGACCACCTACTTCGCTACTGCAAGACATTTTAGTCTACCGTCCTTTTATGTGTAGCGACCCTGGACAAGTCCATTACACCGTGTTCTTTTTACCGACACAAGTTATACATAGCTGATGATCCTACATTTCTGGAAAGATTCCGCTATTCAGGCAACTTTTTTTCCCCCTTCTGATAGCAATGAGTATGGGAGGACTGTCTGGGAGATAAAAGACATCAGCGCCGCGTATTCGTAGCCGAAGCTCCTGAGCTGAATCGCCTGCCAGTGAGAATGATACCCAGTTAGGAATATCCCCATGAAAATTCCTTTACAGTTCATGGACATTATATAGAAATATTGCGGAAAGCGTTGTTACTCTTTATTGAGAGTTTTAAAACAGTGGGGTTCTATAGAAAGTATGTGTACTGTTTACGAAATGTTGTGTAAGGGTGGGCCATAATGAACATGCGGCCAAGGTGAGTTGGAGCGAGACAGAGTTACAGGGGGGCTCACTGTCAGTTGCTAACCTCAGGGGGCAGCGAAAGGTTTGACAGAATTTGTTTGCCGTGATTCCTTGTTTGAAGAAAACTGTTACTTAACGCATATGTCGCCGTCATTGTATATATACGTTGGAGCGTCAGTTTAATGCGTTGAAAAACGTTTCCAGCGCCTTTCAAAAGCGAGCGTACACGCGGCAAACAGCATAACTGCACCTATCCCAGCTGGGAGGCAGCCAGAGCTAAAGCCACAGTGGTCTTCTGGGACCAACAAAAGTCAAAACATGCGTCACACCTCACACCACTAACTTCTTGCACAGTTGAAGTTACGCATGTTTCTCAATGCACTGTTGTCATTCTGCATCTTGTATCATTTTGCCTGAACACGCGCAATTTTAAATTAATAGCATCGCTTAAATCAGTTTTAAATGGGCAGGAAGCGTATTGTTCAGCTCTGAACCTACTCTATTCAGTGTTAAGAGTTAGGACACCTTGGTTAGAATTCCGGCTCTTTAGCCCTCAACAGGGGATGTAGCAGGGCTTGTTGGAAAGCAACTATTCATATACAGTCGAAGCGCAAAAAAGCACACTGCCACAAGGCTGTGTCCTGCCGTCAGTACTGATCTTCTCATGCTGTTGTTTTGGGATTATATAAGTTGTGTACAGTAGTTTGCGTGCCCTCCTCCCCCCACCCCTGGCACACACAAACACATGCAGGCATGAACAGAGGCATGCCTTGGATGATGTATCAGTATGCACGACGTGGGGACGCCCGATCGAACCGGCTCCCACACGGTGTATACACAGCGCGCATGCGCAGTTTGCGGCCAGAGCAGGTGTTTCGCGGCCGCTGACCACCCCTCGCACGGAGGGCGCTGGTCTCCCTTGCCCCTCAGGCAGCGTACAAAAACAGCCACTGAGTCCACCGTTAATTCGCACACCCTCCAATGTTCCTCGCATACGTACCCCCTCTCAAACGTGAGAGACTTGTGACCGCGGTATCCCGCCAAGGTCTGTACTCTACCAATACTGAGTTTCCGCCGTGCTTTGTATGTATATGCGTTGGCCGGCTTTAAATACGTCGTTGTGGCTTATTTGTATCCACGAAAAGACGTGGCCTGCTCTGCTGCTGCACCCGCCTCTGGCCCATGGGTTTTCAAGGTCTCGCGATCGACACCCCAGTACGCGAGGGCCGGCCTCGTTTCTTGGATGGAACGTGAGCGGCGTTCTCTGATGACCGCGTTCAGTGGCGTTGTACACGGGGGCAGGTGGTCATTAGAGTTGCCGAGACCGCTGGCCTGCCGCTGGTCTTCGGTGAGGCCGTGATAAACGTTCGTGGAAGTGGCTCCCCGGACGACCCCAATGTATTCCAAACGGGAGCCAATATTTTCCGCACGCTCGACTGTCCACGTGAAGAACGAGTCGATCTGCAAGCAGCCATCGTCAGTCAAGTACGCCGACGGGCGGTTGTTGTTCACTTATGAATCCAGCTCCCTTACAAAAATGGCCTATAGACAGTCTATAGACTTCTTATAGACTCTATTGCCTTCCTGTAGATATTTATTTTTGTCTATTCATAGTCTATATGCTTTCTGCAAACAAAAGTATACTAGAAGTACTAGTGTATAGCCATAACTCTACAGATTGTCTATAGACTGTCTATAGGATTTGTATTTCCTCTAGACCGTTCTCTAGGGTTTGTCTATAGAGAGTCTATAGACTTTATGACAGAAGTCTATGGACAGTCTATAGACTCTCTAAAACAGTTTTTGTAAGGGAGAACTGTAAATCTTGAGCCTTGGAGAGTATGCAGCTGTCGATAGAGTTTAGCGAATGCATGCATCGAGATGTTTGTTCGCGCGAAAAAAAAAAAACAGGTGGGGTAAAGAGATAGTATTTTAAGTGTCTCAAGGCTACAGACCTAAGCTGCAAGGAAACGTAGCTCAGAGCTCTGGTATGGCTTCGACCATCTGAACGTGTTTTCTTGAAATCTCTGCAAACATTTCAGTGCGCGGGCGTCTCTGCATATTATCTCCATCGGCCTCACCCGCCGCTGGCACATATTGAACCGAAGACTCCATGCAGAAGCCGAAAGCCACACTTGCGTGGTTACAGCGGGGACAAAAGAAACGTTTGAGTAATTAAGGCATTTAGGCGTATACGGTACTTATTATAACACAAAACAAAAAAGAGTCTAAATAGCAAACAAAAACAAATAACAAGAAGATAGTGTGTGCGCAGTGCGTGTCCTATGACTCCCTTCCCCCCTTCTATAATTTTATCTTCAGATAAGTAGCAATGCTATACGAATTAACAAGCTCAATTTGTCAACGATTCTTGAATGCGTGCCGAGGTACAATAACGAGTATGCTGCTGTGTCATCGTGCGCTTCGAAAATGTGCCAACGAGAGCGGACCGTGCTACGCACGAATGGACAAAAACAAGGCCTTTATTGTGCGTAAGATCAGAACGATAAGACCTGATGCAATCCGCGCGACTTACTATAAAAGCGGCACGCTTACAACAGGCGCACCCATTCAAGGGCCACGCCTTATTCCTCGGGCCGGACATCGAAGATCAAGGTCCCAGCGACCGTTTTGTTCGCCATGTATTCGTGGCACACATACGTAAAAAGTCCCGGTTACGAGATCTCCGGGACAGGGCTGTACTTTGTAAAAAATAAAATAAAAATAAAATTAAACAAGAAGGAAACAGAAACGCGATTCGGTTCGTGTGGTCCGCGGACTTCGACCCAGTTTCTGGCTCGTGCCACAAGCACACGCGGGCGATGGCTGCTCCCAGATTCGAAAAAAAAAGAAACTTTATCGCTCTGTCCTAACCGAAACAATGCTCCCGACACAGAACAAGCCCAGATCTCGCGACGGCACGACACAAAAGAATCACGAGAGAAAAAAAAACGACTACATGAAGATGAAAAGAAAGATTCGCTACTGCACTTCTACTACAAGGTGACAGCACCGTACTCAGTATAAGGATCACACACGCATGCGCAAAAAAAAGGAAGCGAAAAACGGAGAATCAAAAAAGAAGCAACGCAGTAAATTTAGCCGACCAGCGAAAAAGTCACGAACATGACCGAGACACAATCGGCGCGAAACGCGAGAGAGCATGACGATGGACGAAACTCTTGTCGGAAAGGAGGAAAAATAAAAAAAACCTAAAGACGTATAAATGAGCCGAGGCGAGGCGATAACGACTTCGCGAGGAATTCTTCCCCTTTCTCGCTCCGCGACGTCTCGGTGCCTGGTCACACACATTTATAGCCCCAGTCGGGGTCGCTCCTGTTCTATACAGGCCGGCCCTGTACCGTAACGGTGGTCTCGTGAGAACGAGGTGAAGGTTGGCCAAAAAAGTATAAAGGATCACAAAACTAGAACTCAAAGAAAAACAAGGAGAAACAGAGGGAAACAAGAACCCGGCGTGCCAGGTATACTGCGTACAGCGCCTTCTAGAGCGGCGACACACCAGGCTGTTGGTGTTGTTTTATTCACACAAAGGTTCGCACACAAGTTGCCGCGCATCCAGGTAGTTGAATGGCACCCAGACAGCATAGCGTACCAATGCACAGCGAGAAGTTCATGCGTAGAACTGCTGGGACTTCTATTTATGCTCGCTTGTTCAGGGTGGCATTGCATCAAAATAATTTTGTTTAAATTTATTTTTATCTCAAACTGGCTTTGCCTTTACAGAGAGAATCCTCTTATGCAGTGCTCTTCGTCAAAAAAATGTGTTGAGCATACGGCCCCCGTAAGGATTAAAGGCTTTCATTGGAACGCGAAGTTTGTAGAAGCGAGTTCGGCTGTACCCAGCTGGCACCAAACGGTTAGCCCCTCCCGCGCTCCACGTACACACTCCCGCCACACATAGAGGAATACTTCGCAGGAGACAGTACAATACTTATTAATATGTTTTTGTCGATATATTTAAGCTCCACCGGGAAGTTAAGCCTATCGGTATTGCGCGCATTTATTTTTACAGTTCAAACGATCATGTGGGACTCATATATATGCTTCCAAACACATTCACTGCAACAGGAAGGAAGGAAAGTTCCGGACAGGGTCTCCCTATCCGAGCTCGAGCGAGCGTTTTGGACGAAGGTGCAGATGGCAGATGACGATGAATATAGACAAATGAAGGTGATGAGGTTGACACACACCGCTTATATATATATATATATATATATATATATATATATATATATATATATATATATATATATATATATATATATATATATATATATATATATATATATATATATATATATATATATATGTGCTGCGGAGCGATGTTACCGTTTGCAGCTCTGTCTACCGGCCCAAGGCATCGCGTGTTGACCGGGTCGGAACGGATCATACGGTGTGAACTGGCAGGCCTACTGTACGTACCATATAGGGTGGCGCGCACACACCGTGGGAGTGATGGCTCCGAGCTCAGCAGCGCCCCCTCCTGTACGCGGAAACCGTATATGTACATCTATTGCTACTTCGTTCATTGACGCCTTTCCCTACGGGTGCGCTTTTCTAAGGCTTGCATGCAGTCTTTGGCGCACGCGCAGAATGTTGAGAGCAAGGTATACAGGGTTCTGAGGCAAAACATCAGCGCATCAAATTGACAATAGTATTGTCGTGTAGCTCCTGAGCAGAGACCGGCAAACACAGAAGTTAAGACTCGATTTCAGTGTTCAGTACACGCTAAGGAACGACGCAAATGCAAAGCGAGACGTTCGAAGCTCTCCGATCAGTCAAATGAGTAATTACTCCTGAGCACAGATTCTCCGACCAGTTTCGTTTAAAGGAGTCTAAGCCGTGCATCTCTTGAGATCAATGCTATAGCTGTGAAGAAAACCGGTATCGATGTATTAAAAATGAATATTTCGTTTGTCGGCCTGAAATTCCGCGAACGCCATGACGGCGCTTCAGTATTATATTATTTATTTAATTACTCTCAGGGCCGAAACATTACAGAGAGGAGTGGATGCAAGGTTATAAAATAACGTCGACCCCGCAAAGTCATATAACGCGCGCCGAAAACAACCTTTGGACACAGGCGTTTAAGCATTCCACTGTCATCGGAACACGGTCCCGCCAAGCCCGCGTTCTGCTATTTCTCTAGTCTATATCTAGGTGGTGGTCTAGCCACCGAAAACATTATTGAACCGGGTTCACCACACACGTAGTCTGACGTAACAGTGACTATTTCTGCAGCAATCCTTTTTAATTTTTCTGTCATGTAATCGCTGCCAACACCATCATCACTATCATTAGCAGAGTTGAGCCCCCTGCAGGGCAAATACCCTCTCCCAGTGACTTCTAATTGTTTCCGTTTAATGCCGGTCGCTTCTTGGCAGCTTAATTACCATTCCTTTATTTCCTGAGAAAAAAAAACTGTTTCGAAGCTGGCTTCGAAACAGCGTGACCCAGCGCAGCACGCGCACTGGGCGGCACGGAAGAACTGGGACCGATCCCACCCGCCCGCTCCCCCACCAGGATAGAGTTGACCGAGGTCCGCGGACATCTGCCTCGGGTCATTTAGTAGCTTAGCGGGAGAACTACCGTTTTTGGCTGAGCTACTCTACTATTCCACCCTGCTCTCTCCTGCCGGGCCTCTTGCAGCATAAAAGAAACCTATATACGCCCCCTCCACCCCTGCTCCCATCCCCCGCTATTCAACGCCTCACACACGCCCTGCAGTGCTTCCACATAGCTTCTCCACCCGCTCGCTCCCGCGGTTCAATCCACGACGCCGTTCCATTCTGGGGCCATCGCACAACGGGGTGCGCGGAGTAGGAAGGCTGCGTCACGGTATCGTGACCGCGCTAACGCTCGACGGAAGCGCGGCCACCGAGTTCACGCCGCTTCTGGTTCCCGACCCCCCGTTCCGCCCCCACCCCCTTTTCCTTGTTTTCTTCATTCTCTTTTGTTCTTTAGGTTCCCGCCCACCTCAACGCCAGGAGCGGTATTTAGCCCTGTATACAAGGTTGCATGCTGAAGAGGCGAGAAGCGACCACTGGTGCGAGTTGCACGCTCTGCGCGACAACTATGTTCAACTACACGGACGCCAGCACGTGCGGATATAACGAACTCTCGTTAATACAAACTCGGTTGTATGTGAACTCGCTTAATCCGAAATTCCGGTTAATTCGAACTATTTTTTTCCTTTGAAAAAGTATCAAGATTAAAAGGGTCACATAACTAGCATTTTAAACCGCATCACGTAATAGCTTCCAATGCATTGCTGGGGATAAAAAAAAATCCACTTTTTTCTCTGGCTCTGTGGAGGTGGAATTGTCCCGTTACAAAAAAAAAAATCCTCATATGTCACTACAGGTATGACCTCGGCGTCTGAAAAAAGCTGTAAAGCACGAGCAGTTCGACGGTGGCACTCTCCAGAAACCTCCTGTGGAGGAGTACGGTGCACATTTAGAGAATACGACCGTGGCGCACGAAACAGTTTTATTACACGTACGTTCTACCCATCCATCATTCACGATGGTGGCTTCTGTAAGCATCGTCGTTTTTAGGTAGAAATCGACCCCAGTATGCTACGTGCATAGCCTGGGCAGTGTCCCGCAGACTGTCCGCAGACTGTCCTGCAGTGTAGGATGCCCAAGAAAAATAGTGCCTTTTCTGCCACCGTTTAACCCACCCAAAACCGCTGCTGCATAAAATTCATCGGGTCCTAGACTCCGCGGGCACAAGGCTGGTGATTCCAATTCTGAACTCTTGAATAAGTTGTGGACAGCATGAAACAAACGGGGTCCATGTTGTATGGAAGGGCAAGGAGGTGCAACACATATTCAATCATGACAGTTATTTTGCGGAAGCACAGTCGTTCCGAAAACGTAAGCCGCTCACGTGAGAGGCATAGACTGCTTTCCTTTGCCCCGCCGCGGTGGCTCAGTGGTTAGGGCGCTCGACTACTGATCCGGAGCACCCGGATTCGAACCCGACCGCGGCTGCTGCGTTTTTATGGAGGAAAAACGCTAAGGCGCCCGCGTGCTGTGCGATGTCAGTGCACGTTAAAGATACCCAGGTGGTCGAAATTATTCCGGAGCCCTCCACTACGGCACCTCTTTCTTCCTTTCTTCTTTCACTCCACCTTTCATCCCTTCATTTACGGTGCGGTTCAGGTGTCCAACGATATACGAGACAGATACTGCGCCATTTCCTTTTCCCCCAAAACCAATTATTATTAGACCCTCTACTTCGTTGTAACGAGGTAACACAGCCACGTTTCCTCGATTTCCATCGCAAGACTAAATTAAGCGAGACTCCAGTGAAACTGACGCATGAAATCACCGTACATGCAACGGGCAAAGTGTTCCAGAAGACCCGACGCGCAGTCCATAAGCATTGCTAGCAGCATCGTCAAGCAATCCCGAAGGAGTGGCACAGGGTACGTTTTACGTATGCGCGCGACTGCGCTCAGGACCAGCTAGGGTCAGCCCGTCCCCTTTTGTTGTATCACACCTGGACCCATCCATTTCCACCCACGACACACACGTCCCCTCCGCATGCGGCCGCTATCACTTCCGCGTGGCGACCAAGCAAAAAAAAAAGCAACGGCAGACAAAGAACACACAAGATGAGGTGGGCGCCGCGGCTTCGCACAGGTGAAAAAACGCCAAGAGAAACAACGCCGCAAGACGCGCCCTGACTCACAAAGCGTCCCCCGGCCGCATAGCTTCCTCGTCCCCCCCACCCGTTCTTTGCGTGTACGAAGCGGGCGCCCCGACGAAGAAGCGCCGGCCCGAATACAAATCCCGCTAATCGGACGGAGCGTGCCAGTCGGCCAATGCACATGAGTGGGCGCAGCGGCGCGTGGTCCGAAAGACGTCCATGGAGAGGACCTGCTATCCACTCGGAAGCCGATTGTTCCGCGAGGGGCACACACGCGGGGCCCGTGTTGTGTATGCGCGGAGGCAGTGTTCCTTTGTCTCCGGGGCGTTATCTTTACACAGCCGCTCTCGGGCGCCGTCAAAATCACGGCGCACCAGGCAGGCGCCTGCTGCGGGAGCCAGTCAGGAGGAAGAATGCCCTGTGGACTGATGATGCAGTTTTCGGCCACTTGGGCTCTGCATACGCGGTATACTTAGCACTTAAGGGCTTCCAGGAATGCTTCTACGGAAGAAGGCAAATCGGTCGACTGAACTGAACGGTGTTAATCGCGATTCGTGTAGCTGGTCGGTTTAGGTGTCCTCTCAGGATTAGACAGCTGCCGTGTCTATATCTTTTCCTGATAACTAAATTTAATCCAACCCTCCGGTTCATCTCGTGCAGGCATTCAACACCTTGTCATTATGCTGGAATAGTCGCGATACCTTCCGTTAAGGCTTATATGCAGTTGTATAAAGTCTGCACATGCCTGTGTAAGTCGTACACTGCTTTCGAAAGCTCCCGAAATACCTTTGTGACAGGTACATATGAAACTACGTCGCAGGACAGAAGAACTGCCCTTCTGACTACCTCCAGCATGATTAGTTGTTAGTATATTTGGCTCTGACCTAGGAGGCATGGGTTCTTTTCCTGCTGTTAAAGCAATGTTTGTGACTACGACCCAGTAATGCTGCAGGCGGGCGTCATTCTTCTGTTGAACTGAACTCGTATTCTCTCTTGGCCCGCGAAATCTACATATACGCATGACACGACACATGCACAACATGGCAAGTTGTACCATGAACGTAGCCTCTAGAGCTAAATTGGCATGAGGACTAGAGGTGGCAAATATATGTCTCTTCGTGCAACTATCAGTTGCGCAACCCGCAGCCCGCCACTCAACGGAACCCGCGACGCAGCTGTCCACACCTGCAGACGTCGGCAAGAGCCGCCTCGTACTTAGCTTCGTGATCGCTACACTCTCTAACATACTTCTTGGACAGGATGCACTTATAAGCACCTCAGTAGTTTCGAAGTTCCTAAGCCCTCCGACCTTTTAATCAGTCTGCACCGCATTAAGATATTTGAACATTTTGTAACCGATAAGAAAATGAACGCATCTTTTGCGTGTCTGCTCTTACAGAAACAGCCTATAGACAATTTATAGACTTCTTATAGACTCTATCGCATTCCTATAGTATTTCTTTTTGTGTATTCATAATCTATAGATTGTCTATACATATAAGTCTGCTAAAAGTGTATTGCCATAAATGTATTTATTGTCTATAGACTGTCTATAGGATTTGTATGACCTATAGACTGCTCTCTAGGGTTTGTCTATACATAGTCCATAGACTTTATAGACACAAGCCTATGGACGGTCTATAGACTGTCTAAAGATATTTTCGCAAGGTTGTGATAGAAGGGCAGAACTTGCGATAACTACGCCGGTTCAAGCCAGCATAACTTACTTAACCTTCTGTCCTGCTCATGTGGCCTTAGCTTCTCCCCGCAAAACCCAACGTGACTAACTCTCTAATCACTACACGTGGCCGTCGACGCGTTAAACCAACTGTACGCCGCGGTCGCTTCCGCCGCCCACACACCAGCAGCCAGCCAGCTTTCGCAACGCTTTCGCCCGAGTACGACCGGGGCTGGCTAGGCATGCCGACGTCTGGCCAGCCGCACACCGCATACACGCACACGCTGACGGCACCGCACGAGCCTCCACGGAAGTGGATGGACGCCACTCGTATACGTTCTTCTTCTTCCAAGGCATCGCTCCGCGCGAGGTCTGCAACCGTGGGCGTCGTTGTAATGAGTCGCCGCGGCAGTGAAGTCGCCGACGGCGGACGTGCATCTTCCGGCTTTGTCCCGGCTTCACCTGCCTTGCAGAAGAAGCCTAGAGGCTCTCCCTGCCAAGTGCATACGTGGGCGGCGCAGTATATGCTACGCGAATCTGGCTCGCGGCTCGCCTCGGCCCACGATGTATTAAAGCCGACCGCTCTCTCAAGCCTCGAGGCATCCAGTAGAACGAAAGCCGTAATGCGCGGTCTCCTTGTGGGGAGAAAAGCGAAGCGAACGAAGAAGATAGATAAAACGAAAAGGCCGCATATACAGAGAGATGGTCTGGCAGTGGTGCGCCGGGACGCGTGCGGTGAAAGCTAAAAAGTGACCTGGCGCCCGGCCCTTTTGGGCGTAGCTTTTTCCTTCGCTCTCTGCTGCGCGTGTGTCCACAGGCGGGTTGTGCGTGAGCCCAGGCAACGAAGAAACCCAATATTTGAGCAGCCCCCATGTCCCGTATACTTTTGCGGCTGAGTACTTATATGCAGCGTCCGTTCACGTCTAGGTAGCGCATACTGCTGGTTTAGTTGATAGCTTTGCACATAGTGAGAGATAGTGCCAACGTTAACAGGCCAGCACACTGGAGACCGACTAGCGTTCGCGGTGTCGAGCTCGCCTTCAGTCTGTCTGTTAGTGCTGGTGGCATCTCTCATCGCGTTTAACGTCCGTTCGGCCTGGCCTGAGCAACAGTACGCTGTTGTGGGGCAGTTGGTGAGGCATACCAGGAGAGGCTGCTCTGCACAGTTATGCGGAATTGACACGAGAGCACACGAGGGACGCAGATTGTAACTGATTTAACGGAAAAGAGGCGAACGTGAGCGTGTAATAGAAATATGGTACTATAAACAGAGAGACTATCGAACCACTTCATATACCTCACGTCATGTCCATCACTGCGACGTCAGTGGCACTCAGTGGCAACTCGAAATAATCAAGAATATACAGAGTGAGGCCTCTGTCCACATCATTTTTTTTCGTCCTTTAGGGACAGAAGCTTCTATGCTACGATGTTTCAGCTTCCTCGAATTAAATCAGCAGATAGCCCGCGTCCACCTTTCGTGCATCTGTTCATCTCCCGTTCGATCGTGCTATAACAGAGAAACTTCACAGCGCAGCCATTTCTAGTAAGCTGGCCTCTCTAAGTACGGTCAAAAGCTGATGCACCCCGTGCCATTTGGTAGGGCGATGCACAGATATGGACAGTGGCGTGCTCAAGGTCTAAAGGCGGCGAACTGAGCACGGCAACGAACTCATGAGATCCGCATGGCTTAACGCCAAGCTCATCTCGCTGTTCTCGGACATGCGTGCGTGTAAGTACGCGCGGTCCACAAGGCAGACGCGCATCACTTGCGAGTTGAGGCCTATAAATAAAAGAACAGAAAAGTATAAGGAAAAGAAAGAATTGCATCTAAGAAGCAGTGTTACGAAACAAGGTAGACCGCGAGGCGTGATGCAAGGACGCACGCAAGCACGCTAACACTCCTACGCAAAGCCGTAACGACGAGGAAAGGCCGAAATGAGTGCGAAAAAGCCCAATTTTCATATTCTTAGTCGCCGGAAGGAAAACATAAATGCAGAGGAAACGCAAAGCACCGAGAAGGAGAGAGACAGGGAGAGACGGGAGAAGGAAAGTGCATATCCTGTCCTGGGAGTGAAGCGAATGAGTCTGCTCCGCTGCTGAACATCTCCACGAAAGACTCGCGAGGATGGTTCGTAACGAGACAGGAAACGAAGTCGAAGTCCGAAACAAAAGACCGAGTCAAAGACAAAGACGAACCGAGGAGGCAGCTTGTCACGCCTCAAAGAGCGCCTCCGAGCGAGACAAGGCTCGGAAAAGCGCGGAGAGGCAGAAATAATAAAATAAGAAAGAAATGAAAAAGGAGGCGCAGCGTCCCAGAACGAAAAGAACACTGCTCTCGGAATCAGGGGAACGACAGAACGACTGCCTTAATACAGCTGTCAGAAAAGGAAAGACAGGACAACCAAGTAAACGAGTATATAGATATGCGGAGGGATGCGCAAAGACAGGGGCAGTGTTACGAGGAATAAATAGACAGCAGGGAAAAAAGAAAAAAAAACATTCCGAAGTGGGAAAGATGCGCGAAAAAGTTAACAGAATACGGGGAGGTATATAGCAGACGAGCAGCAACGGTCTGCAGCAGATGAACTCCCACGCGAGGTTGCGAAGCAGACGACGCGCAGCTCACGCGTGCAGGCGGCCTGCCAGGTCGGCCGTTTCGTTCGTTCCAGTCCTGTAACCGGGCAAATTGCGGAGCCCGCTATGGCGACGGCCACGGGGGCGTGATGGGGAGGAGGCAGTTCTCTGTAGTATACGCGATCGTTGCGCTATGCCCGCCTGACTGGCTGACAAGCTGGCTGAGCTTGAGGGATAAAAAGGGCCCCGCGCTCTTTTCAGCGCCTGATCAAGACTGCGTTTATTCTGTAGTCCTATAAAGTTGTTTCAACGGGCTCATGGTAAACTTCGCTACGCTAAAATCACATAACGCTGTCAGTCCAGCTTTACTTATAGCAAACTAGACGTTGGAGTTGAAACCCCAAGTTGTGTTTAGTGACCAAACCAAGCGGGAAATTTTCCCTGCGCGAATACACGCAAGGAATGTATGTAATACAAGAAAGGAAGGGTGCGAAAGTAGTGCATTTAAGTAAAAAGAATCCTTACATACTATCCGTTCAGGGTCATTAATGGTTGTGGTGTTGGCGTTAAGGGCAGTAGAAGTTAGCCTTGCTACGAGACTGTCTGGAATTGCCCCGCCTGCATCATATGATCAAGGCGGAATAAAAAACCCCACCGCTGGCCCAGAAAGCCAGTGTCCTCCAATAATTTCAAAAGCACCCTCGCTACCACACGCCTCTTAATTCGTGGACCTTGAAGAAACACCTCATATGTAAAAAAAAAGGAATAGCGCCGACCAAAAAGGTAGATAGCTCAAGAAAAAAAAAAACAATAAAAACATTCCGAAGTGGGAAAGATGCGCAAAAAAAAAACATTATTTTAACAACGACGTTTTTGGTCGGCGTAATTCCTTTCCTTTGACATATGCATCTACTTACTACCCGACCAAACGAGATTTCGTCAAACCTTAGATTTCATCAAGAAACACCTCGTGAGCGACGCTGTCCAGTGACAGTTCCCATCTCCTCAGGCTGCGCAGAAATGTTTCACGCTCAAAAGAAAAAAAAAACAAGAAAACTGTGCGCACTGATTCGGTTCTTCTCGTCCTTTGACGTACACTTTGCTGTGTATCGTCAGGGCAGCAAGGCCTACCGTTTAGCCCTACTCACCAAGTGTACTATACACACGCGAGCCCGTAGCACCGTACAGTATACTTTGCGGAAAACAAGGCAGCGTATAAACGGGCGTCCGCCACCCTCGCTGGATGGGGACGCCATCTGCGCGCCCGGCCTGGTCCTCCATCCGCGTGCCGCTCTGGAGGAAGCGGAAAAAAGCGATGGTCGCGCGCCGAACCGCGAACCGAACCAACGTCCTTCGGCGCGTGAGCAGTGCGCCAACATCCATTATTCACGGCACTCGTGTACACGCGTGTAGGGTGAACAAACCCAATGGCCCTCGCCTCGGCTTCTTCCGCCATAGCATCCGGACGGCAGAAGATGGGGGCCTTTTGTCTGCCTCGCACGCTGGAAGAATTGGCTCGTCGCGGGGATGTTTACTCTCAAAGATGCAGATGTATTCGCTGGCCTGCGCACAAGGTGTATCGAACTGCTCCCTTGGCAACCTTGGCGAGCAGTGTGGAAGGACAAATCAGCAACTAGAGAGAAAATGTATTATCGATGTGTGCCAAAAAAATGGTGTTTCTCTATCTTTGTTTGCTTCGCTTTCGATTATTCCTAACAAAGGGGATGATCGCCACTCTTAATGGTGTCTTAATCAAACTAAAAACTACTAAGGGGTCTCACCATGCGCACTCACTATTGGTACAAACGTACGCATGGGGGGGGGGGGGGGGACTTGTAAATGAGATTCGGGAAGCTTGTTAACGGACAGAACACGAAGGCAGCAGTGACACGGCGTCAAAAGAGCTACCTCCAAGAAACTCAGCGCTTCACCGCGCTCACCCGCGCAGGTGTATGCTACACTATGGCACGTGCCGCCTCCCATCTCGAGATCTGGGTGGCCTAAAACCTTCCGGACCCACTTTTGTCTGCAGCTGTAAGGCGGAAAGCAAGGATAATCTTTATCACACCTCGCGTTCGAAGCATAATAACGCATGTCAAGATGCATATGTAGTCGAGGGTTCGACGGCATACCGTCTGGTCAGGAATCATGGCTTGATGAGATTCATTTTCCATTTTTATCCATTTTGAAACAGCGCAACAAAGACGGGACGTGGAAACTGAGGTGTAAAGACAAACATGCGCTGACTAACAACTGGGTTTATTGAAAAAAACACACAAAATATATACAGAGTTAGGAAAGATTAATCCCCACCATAGTCAACTCATGCCACATGTGACGCCAGATATCCAATCTCCCCTTCGGAAAGGGCGACCGATGGGCAACTAATGCACGTTGCGCCTTTCTCACGTATAAGAAAAGCTTCAAACACTTCTCGCGTCATCTTATCACAATGGCGAAACACGATATTGGTGTTCTTATAGTCGGGGGTACATTTGCATTTCTTGCAACGGAATGCACCTTTAGTGAGAGGGTCTCCTTCTGTTTTTCTTTTTTCGTACTCTTTTTCGTGTTTGCATTTGCACCTTCTGCAGTGGACCGCCACGTGTGACAGGGGGTCTTTTTTTCTGGTGTTCTCATGTTCCATGAGTCGCTTGTTGATGCATCTTCCTGTTTGGCCAATATATGTGGCGCCACACGAGAAGGGAATTTGGTATACTACCCCTACCTCGCAAGGTACATAAGGGGAAACATGGCGCACCTGACAAGCCCTTTTGCTTCCCTCCTGCCTCTGCCTTACCCGTCTACACATTCTGCCTAATTTCTTCGGGGCAGAAAATACGACGCCATATCTGCCTGCCACTTTTTTGAGCCCATGGGACATGCTGTGCGCATATGGAACCACTGCCGGCCTTTTATTTTTATTTTTATTTTCATTTCTTGCACTCGGCCGAGCCCCATACTTCACGTGCCTAAGCAATTTTTCCGCTGCCCTGGAAATGAGGTGAGCCGGATAGCCATTCGCGCATAATCTGTTTGATTGGGCTGCAATGCTCTCCCCAATCATTTCATGGCAGGACTTCTTGAGTGAAGATTGGAGGCACGACAAGATAATGCCTTCTTTTATAAGCTTGGAATGACCTGACCTGAAGTTTAACAAGGGCTTAGCCGATCTTGGCCGATAACACCAGCACACGTGCTTGTCTCGGGAAAACAAAACCAAATCTAGAAACTGCAGTTCCTTGTTCGTGGGTACCTCTGTTGTAAACTTTAGCCCACGCCCGTACTCATTCACTGGTCACTGACCAAGGTCAAGCAGAAATAATGACGTTTCGGGAGCGCTACGGCTCCCTTGTTCACAATGCCCCGGAATAATACAGGCATACTTGGTAACCCACGAACAGAAGGAAACGCATAAAAGGACTTGTGGTGGTTGCGTCATTTCTGTTGTACCTGAAGAGTCTTAGTGCTCTGTACCCCCTCCCCCCATAAAATAAAGAAAGAAACAGCATAAAAACAAGAAATACGACATGCGTCTGCAAGTGGTAGTTCCCGTTTTGACGCTTTGTTTAAACGCGCAAATTCGTTTCCAGTGCACTGCCTAATACTTCTCATAATGTCATATGAAAAGTAGTACGTCGAACATCGCAAGCACGGAAAGAAACGCTACTTGTAGCGTTTCTGTCCGTCATACACGTGATGGTTCGTCCGGAATGGTGATAATGAACCACCAGCGAGCTACTAAGATCAACCCTGTTCTCTGCGTTTCCTGAACTGCAACTTACATGCGAACAAGTGCACACTGGATTTTTTTTTCTGAAGAGATTTTGTCACTTCGCTTTATGTCACGCCATGTGGGCGTGAACACGTATATATTTCGTGGCAATAGCGCAAACAGGACAAGGGACCAAGACGAGTAAACACACACAGCGCTGTGTGTGTCTACTCGTCTTGGTCCCTTGTCCTGTTTGCGCTATTGCCACGAAATATGAACCAACAAGCCCGAATTTCCACGTTGCTCAAACGTATATATTGCATGCCAGTCGCAAGAATAACTGTGATTTAAATGTTACCTTTCTGAGCGAGGTATCCCAACGTGGCGAGCACGGCCACCGATTTGATGCCCCGCTCAAGGGACAGCATCATAAGTTCCAGGAACATGTCGAGCAATCCACAACGCGCTTGTTCCTTGCACACAATACACGAAGGGCGGCGAACGAGCGGACACCAACGCATCACGTGCACAGCTTAGTTTCTGTCGACACAACGCTGTTCCAAGCACGTTGCTTCATTTCGCCTGAGATAATGCTGAAGCCTTAGGTCGGCTCTTCACTGATCAATGGCTCAAGGCAAGGCTGAGTCCTTCTCTCGGCCGGCTTCCTAACAGTTTGAGTACATCCCCGTTTGTTCCAAGGAATCCTCGGGCCTTCAAGTTAGCTAGCATATCAACGTGCGATGCAAAGAACCGGCAGGGAAACGTAGCAGCGTGGACCAAACTTGCGCCACAGCAGACTCCAAGGACACAAGGCCTGTCCTGACGAGAGGATCTACACACGCGTGTCTTGTTTTGCTGAAGACATCAAACTGTAGAATAGCGCGCGAGGTTGTACGGTCGTGGGTACAGTGCCTGTTCACGCAAGTTCCTCCGCGGAATCATTCAGGATACGAATCAGGTGTTCCATGTCTTCAAATTGCTTGAAAACTGGTCCCACAAGAGCGGAATCTGAAGACACGGACGAGCTCTCGGAGGCTGAAGAAAGAGTGCCCACGCGTCTCAAGCGAACGGCTGGAGACGTCTTGAAACAGAGGCAGTGTCCTCACTCGTCCCAAAGCGTTATGGAGCGTCGCATGAACGAACACCGGCTTCCTCGAGCGCGAGCTGCAGCCACCTCCGCCGCCTGGGCCCGCTATACGGTCTCACGACTGCGCACTCCTCTTGGCCGCGGCACGGCGGTTCCGGTAGGCGCGCCGCCGCACATACACGTACACGCACACTCGAGACGCTCGGGGTTCTGTCCCCTTGGCCGAATTTCAAGACGAGAGAAGAGTCACGGGCCGCCGGTTATTCGCCCCCGCCACGCAGAGCGAAGAAGGGGGTGGGGCGTCGGCGCCAAAAATAACGGGGCCCGAGTTCACGCCGCTGACGCGGTTTTCCTCTTAAGTTTTTTTTTTTTTGCACGTCTCTGTGCTTTCTTCTTGTGTGCGACTTAGTCGCCGTCGGTGTCTCTTCCTCACTTTGTTACGACGAGACACTCAGAGATAAGAGGGAGAGACAGAAAGGAGTGAGTTGCACGTCCCAACGAGAGGAAGGGTCGACGAAACAGCGATGCCCTGAAGACACGGACTGGTCTTTCCACTACGTCGTTGTTGCCTCTTTGGCGCGTGCACGGCTTAGCCGCGTAACATCCACGGCGAAAGTCTTCGTTACGAAGGAAGCGAGGACAGAAACCGTGCCCGAGGCGAGAGGAGAGACTCCACGTTAAAGCCGTAAGCACTCCTGGAACTAACTCGGTCTTCTTTCCGCTTGAGGAAGAGAGTACGAAAGCATTAGATGAAGCCAGACTCTCATCGCCAAGGGTCATGTCGGAAAGAGCAAAGTTTGCGCGGGGAACACCAGCCGAGTGCCAGTTAAGCGGAAGACAAAGCAGGGACAGACGGCCAAGCCGCCAAGAGACGGCGGGGCCTGTTCTTTATGCGGTTCGTCTCGGCGCGTCTCGCTAGGCCAGGACGAGTGTGTGAGGACCTCTTGCCATTCTCCCTCCCCCTCTCCTCCCGCTCTCATCCCGCATAGCGGAGACAGCGCCGGGATACCATGAATTGGGGCGGCACGCCAGTGTGTCTGTCTGTGGCAGCCCATATAGTGTCGGCGCCGCTCAAGCCACTCTGGGGCGTTCCCCCTGGAGAAGAGTGGAGAAGGAGCCAGGCAAGGGGTCGCCCCGCGGAGGGGGTGGATGTTGCGTAATTGGAAGGATCCGTTAATTGTAATCAAGACATATAAAGGCGGGGGTGGGGCCGCTGCCTCTGCGAGGACAGGCGGGGGGACGTGAGGCCTTTCGGGGGGTGAGCGAGTGACTCTTAACAGTCGCATAGATCTAGGACCTGGAACGAGGGCCGCAAAGAAGGGCAGGAATGATGTGCCCAGATGGATAGTACGGGCGACACAGCGCGGAGATGTCAAGATTAAATGCGGAAGAAGGAAGGAGAGAAAGAGAGCGTTCTTAACGCTGGGTGCTTCGCGGAAGGACGATTCCTACGGTGCTGCTGCGTCGAGAAAGCAAGCTCTTGAATAAATAAACTAGTCAAAAAGGCGAAGGATAGAGAAGAGACGAGGCGCACACAGAAACGCTCGACCCTATGCGAGATATGTTTTCAGCGTGGTACCTGAAGGCAACAACAAACTTGGAACCACTACATGTGTACCAGCCATACGCCCTAGACGGCGAGTTCTTCCAATGCGATCCGCAGCGTTTGCCATCGAGGTATGGCTTGAAGTTTCCACGGCATAATAGGCCACAGGGCACGCTTCCATGCAGACCGCCCTTAGGTGTCCGAATCGCCTGTTCTTTCTGAAAAGCCCCGCAGCCCACCGTCAGCATACCCGAACCAGGACACTACTACCATAGACACCGTCTTGCCGACGACCTCGTAGGACACGCTAGCATTTCTTTCCGCTTTTGTACCTTTAGATGTTGCAAACGCCGCACTTCTCTGATGTTGTCAGCAGTTTCGTCACGTATCCGGCACCGGCAAGGGGCAGGGGAGGTGCGCAATGCCCGCAAAACAAAGCCCAAACGCCTCTCTGAGGGGGAAAACTTCTCCAAAGCTCTATGCGGAAAAACACATAACGCTGCTCACCGGCAACATTTCCGGTGTTGCGCGAAGCGCGTAATGAAAGACGGAAGAACGCGCAAATATGAGCAGAAATAAAGATAAAAAATGCGAAAGAGCAAAAAAGAAGAAACCCTCGGTGCACCCTCATCATGCATGTAAGCATACACCTGCTGGCTCCGGTATATGGCTGCAGAAGGAGCAGCCTCCGCCAGGACGGCGTCTCTCCGCATCCCGCAGCTCCGGGAGCGCAGAGCTCCCTGGGTCCGTCGTGCTTGGCCGAGCGCGTCTAACAATGGACGCACGCGAGATGGAGGCGGAGGAGTCAGCGGCGTGGAAGAAAAGCCGAGGACGGCAGCCGAAGCACACACGCACGCACGCCGCCTCCTCCGGTAACTACCTCGCGCGGCCCGGCGTGCGGGAGATGCAGCAACTACCGCAGTGTGCTCGAACGTGCGGCAGCCTTCTCCGCAGTGAAGATGCGCGGCAGACAGTGGGCCAGGAGCTGCTTCCTTCCAGGGGGACGACGCACGCGGCGTCGAGATAGGCATCTCGATGCTTCTTGCTCCGGCTGACGAGCCCCGAACCGCGGGGGTCGGTCGGTTGGGCTGACTCAGTGGAGAGCAACTCTCTGAAAACACTTTGTGCTGTTCTTGCATCGCCTGTTTGGTTTGACACGTAGCTCCGTTCTGCAGTATATTCGCTGCGTGCTTCGTAATTTTTTTTTTGGAGGGGAGACAGCGTTTTGTTCAGTCTTGGCGTCGCTGTTTATGGAAAACTTGCACGTGCTACTATAACTTAGAAGAAGACGACGGAGTGTAGCTTCGAGCCAAAAGACATTTCTTCTGAAAAAAAAAAGGGGGGGGGGGGGGGAGAAGCGGGCAAAAGAGCCATAAATGACCGAGGCTCACAGTTCTTTCGGAGTCTGACCATGCCGTCTTGGTGCTGGACAATTTTATGCCGCGACATGATTGTGTAGCGAGAAAAAGACTAGCCTGCTTCCAAGAAGGTTGTCAGCATATAGAATCCATCTATATAAAATAGCCATAGTCGAATCGGACTTGCAGGGCTCTGTTCAGGAAGCAGTTCAACGAACAAACCGAAAACAGGCAAAAGAAAACGGTACACCGACAGATTTGCGAGCAAAAATATGTCTAGAGAACTGTCGAGGTGGCATCAATTTCTAGATGCCCGGAAAAGGGGGTAAGAATCAACCCTTTTGAGCCACTGCATCTAATCTTATAATTTATCCATTTTAGGCTGAATCACATAGCATAGGAGAGTAGTAGCAAATTTACGAAATTGTGCACCGTGCCACACTTGCTGTTTTGGAGTTAACGTCCAGAATCAAATGATCGCACAAGAGCAGTACCCAACGTTCACCGCTTTCACGCGGCACAGATCGTCTATAGCCAAACGAGGAACGTATATACCGACAATGACTGATTTGTTTCTCGAGGACATATATCAGAGGAGTTGTATACCGACTTGTAATCAATGCCGGGGCGGCACGGACGAAGGAAATAGAAATGAAACGAATAAGGCGGAGGAAACATGCCAGCCTCGAATTAAGTGCTCCTTCCCACAGAGAGTAGCAATAGCGGAGTCGGGTGTTGCGACCGCGGCCTCGACGTGCTCCGAGCGTCCTTCCCGGACGGCAGCCATGACCGCCTTACACCCCGAGAGGCGTCAACGACTGCACGTTAAAGGACGCCGCATGCTCCAAGCGAGGATCTCCTTCTTTGTTCTTATGCCTGCTTCGCAATGCGCGGCGGAGGTGTAAGGGCAGTCTTACGAAAAGGGCCGCCGTCGCGAGATTTCGGGGTCCCGAAAGAACTTCCTGAGGCACCTGTTACTTGTCTCGAGCAACCTTCGTTGCATACGTGGTCATGGCCGTAACGTGTGTGTGCGTAGATGACACTAAGTGGGCTGCTCAAGGCTGGCGCTTTGAGGCGTCCTATACCTCGTGTGGTCTGCAGCCAGGACTGCAGTCGTATCTCGGTGTGGCCTTTGAACGGATGTCTGCATAGAAAGTGTATGGAAACCTGTGGAAGGGGTATTGGGTGGAGGTATACATCTTCTCTGGAATGCACAGACCATCTCGGCTTGGGCTATTGTTATTCCCATCGCACCTGGGCCCGAAAAACGAAGAGCATGGGAACGCTGCGACGTATGGGACCGCGTCTGAGCACTACGACGGCGCAGACTGACAGAGAGAGAGAGAGCTCTTTAATGAAAAACAGATTTTAGCCGGCGTGAACATTCGGTGACGGACGCTGGAGACCTGCACATTCTCAAGGAATGATGTAGTTGCGTTGAAAATGTGTTAAGATATACCTTACGAAAGCTCCCGGGGCATTTTGTTGCAACCCTGTGAGGTAGGTGTAGACGTAATGCCGGAACTGTGACGCAGTGGAATTCTCTGTTACGAAAGAGATACGACTAAAATAGACTCTCGTTAATTCGAACTCGCTCAACTGGAAACGTCGGTTTTTTTTTAAACGAAATTTATTGCCCCAAGGCATCAATGATGGGTGAAGGTGTGATGAGTGATGTAGTAGAGATTAAATGAATGGAAAAGGGTTAGCTGATTTGATGAAGTTCAGTAGAGAACGATGGTACGGTCCCTGCGTCCAGGCAATGTATGAAGCAGGGTTGCTTGGTGAAAGACCTGCTACCATCAGGTGCCGGATCCTTGTAGGCTTGAGAGCTGGGCAGTCCCACAGTAAGGGATGAATGTCCGCCTCAATGTCCTCGTGTTTACATATCGGACACCCTGGCTTCGGTTTTTTTCGAACTCACTCTTTCTCTCTGTCAACATCAAGTGTAGTAAAACGCTCCTCTTAATTCAAACTCCCGTATAATACGAACGAATTTTCATCAACTCGAATTATCCAGAAATGACTACTACACTACCGCTGCTGCTACCATTACTAGTAGCACTACAACTGGTACTACAGGTACTGCTACTAGTATTGCTGGTACTACTACTCTACACCGTAAACCCTTTGTGATAAATCTACGCTTGCAACAGAAAAGATACAGAGCACTCTCGCAATAAAAAAGGAAGCGCACCACGTTCCCTATGTGTCGAGTCCACCGCGTTTGTTTCGGGCATCGTTGCATTCCACGCTCCCGCTCCTCGCTTCTCCAGCGAGTTCCGAGAAAGAAAAACAAAAGGAAAAGAAGCCAGCGGGGACGAAGATGCACTCGCAACGGAAATGAGTCGCCGGGGAACGGCGCGGGAGCAATTGACTCGCATACGCCGCCAACACTAAACGTGCATGCGCGGAGAATAGGCTGCGCAGCCCACCGGAGGTCTTCTCTTCTATCGTTTTCATCATCTCCGTAGCAGTGGCCACTCAGTTCCTTTTCCCAGGCACAGAGGGCGTTGGCTGTGCCACCCTCTCAGAATAAGATGAAGCGCTAAATGACGGCACACGGACACCAAAACGACGGGGCAATCACTTTTGTTGCCTGTGCGTTGTCTTTTAGCGCTTCGTCTATCTTGCAGCTATGCACCAGCTTGCCCCACAACGTGTTTTGCCACAGATGTAATCTATTGACTTTAAAGCGAAAGTGGAGACAGTATGATTCCTATCCATACCCTTTTCACACTTGCGCTAACCGCGGTGGCCGCCATTATGGTAACGCCTCTTGGTATCCAACCGCTATTCTCGGAGCCAATGAAAGCTTACTAACCTGACAACAGCAGGCATTTCACATCATGTTTCTATCTGGTGGAGTTTTATGGTGAGCGCTCTAACCATAAAAGTGAAACTTAAAGACAGAATTTCTGCCATGACGCTTAGAAGTTAAAAAAAAAAATATGGAGGAGACACTTGTTTGATTGCTATATATGCAGAAGGTCATTCTCTACTTTACATTCATAGACCCCTGGGAGTCGTCATACCCCTCCTGACGCAGTGGTACAGCGGTTAAGCGATGAGCGACTGCCCTGCGATGGCAGGTGCTACCAGCGGTGGACCTTGTGCGGCTCATGGGTTGCTCTTCCCGAGCGACCAATGACTAATTTAACTGCCGCGTGCCACGGTGGGCAGTTTGCTCACTATCCGGTGGGCAGGTTGTGATGACGCTGCAAGGTCACGTGACCTAGGTGGCCCACCTGCCTCCTAGGCTGCTCTTTGGGGGCCACCTGCCAGGGTCATGCTCGTGTGATTTTTCGCTCACAACGCCGCCGACAACACTGGCGCCGGATTTTCTGTGTAATGGAGCCTTTAACGCTGTCGCGTTAAGATTTCGTCTTCAAAGAGATTTTAACTATCGTCAATGCAGTTAGTCGACTAATTCAGTGTCTCTTAGGATTCTTGAGAGTACCATCATGGCGCCTTTTGGAGGGTTAGCTAAATCTCATGTCCGTGCTTTACTCCCCTTCCCTTTTCTTGCCAGCGAAGGTCACATATTCCTCCCCACTTATTTTCCGCGGCCTCAGCGATGGCCGTTCGGTCCTGTTCCCAGGCACAGAGGGCGTTGGCTGTGCTTCTGTTGCGGCTGCGGTGCGCACCGCAAAACGTTCCGCGAGGACGTTTCCGGAGAGGCCGCCAACGAGCAGCGGGAGCCGCCGGTCACGAAGGAATGCCGCCAACACAGCCTCGTCTCTCTCTCTCTCTCTCCACCACCCCCTTCTCTCCTCATCCCGGGTTTATCGCGAGTCCTCATCGACGACGTCTCCTCGTTGTTATCCGCCCCTTCTTTCTCTTTCCGGGCACGCTCTTGGCCGACGGCCCGCAGCATACATTTGCTCGCTCCTTTGACACTTTCCATTGTCTTCGTGCGCGTGTTTCAACTGCGGGCCGTTCCTGTTTGGAGATTATTGACTTCGGAAGGCTCTACTAGGAAATGCGGATGACGAAAACGTCGTGAAAAAAAAGAAGAGAGAAATGGACGTGCGTGTGATAACGTGCTTAACGGCCAGCGAGTGATGATGAGGCAACCTGGCTTTTCCGATAGGACACGTCAAGGCGCGCCTTGGCTTGCCTCAGTTTGAAGGATGCGCGCGAAATTCGACGTCGGTAGATAGGACACAGTAGAGTTGCATATTATAGTCTCTAGGCACGGGCAGCGGCTATAGCCATCGAGGAGGCTAAAATAGCAGGTCTCCGGGATATGTAGGTATATAAGCGGCCTTTCTCTCGCGCCGTGAAAAGAAGCGCAGTGCATACATGCTAACTAGAAACAGAGTACCTTGGCGTTTGGAAGAAAGTGAAGATAAGCAAGAGCTGATATGGCTGCCTTTGTACCGCCGTTATCTCTCCTATACGACCTACCATATCTTTTCAGTGAAATGAGTTGATGAATTCAGCCACGGTGTCTGTCCACCGTCCGTCCTCTTCATCTTTGCGCTGCGCGATTCCCAGCAGAGTGTCGAGACCGACAATTCGTTGAAGCTCCAAAAAGGTGGAAGAAATATGGCTCGGTAAGGCTTCGCTTGCGTTCCTTGGTTGGGTTCTGTTGAACGTAGGAAGTTGCCCAGCGACACACCTATACATGTGCACTCCTCTGGGCCGTTGCAAGCAATACACCCGCGGGTACGGGGTAATGCGTGGAGGCGAGGTTTTGTTAACTCCGTCATGGATACTGCTAAGATGGCCTGCGAAAAAATAGCTGATGCTACTGCGAAGTGTGCTCACAAACGGAGACACAAAACTTACTCCTCGCTGCTTTAACAAGCATTGAAATGTGCTTAAAGGGAATATCCTTGTGCTTCTAAGCGGCCTGATTTAAGAACGTAGCAGAAATGATACCTGTTAAACTTCATAGTAGCAGTGACCATCGTGGAACTGGATATGATCGGGTGATCCGAAATGATCCGTACTACCGGATTAATACATCCTGTATTTCGCCCGAAGATGAACGGCTGACTATAAGGAGGTGTTACCATAATCGTTGCCACCGCGGTAAGCAAGACAGCAGTGCATGCAGCTGACGCGTTCGCTGTTTAGTCGTGTATATAAACTCTATGGAACATAACGCAGGAACGCGCTGCATCACAGGTGTTCTGCACGAAGTGTTCACCCTGTCACCTATTCCCGCCTCCAGAAGCGCTGGCGAACGACGGAGAACCTTATCGCCGAGCTCCTGCGCGCGTAAGCGCCAGCTACACGGCGTATACAACAGGGATAATGTTGTGTAACCGTGTTGCAAGTAAGCCCGCAGTCACGCGCCTGCAGCTAGAGAGAAGGACCCCGCCTCTTTTACGTCCGCCGTCAGGTGACTTCGCTGCTCCGGACACCATTGCGGCCCGTATATAGGTGCGGTCTTCGCGCGATTCCGGTTCTCGATTTTCCCGGTGCCATCCGGGAGCGATTTCAAACGGCGTGGAGATACGCGTTAGCGGAAACAGAAAATGATTTAACCCACTCTTATTATCCCCTTCCTGTACGGACCCGTACTGTCGTACAGTATGACTAAATTAATAAATAATAGATAAAAAATCATTTTGACACACCTGTTCGCTCGAAAGCTTAAGTGCATCTTCATCGTCACTACTGAGAACAGTGTTGCTTTGATAACGTGCATCAACGGCAATGACGAACGATTTTACCTGTAGATGGCGCAACACGAAATCCTGCTTGAAAGTGGACAGACTGCTGGAATCATTTTTAATGTTCCACGTACTTCCCGAACCTTGTCTGAAGGCTATATGCCGATAGCATTTTCCTTTCTTTCTTTCTTTCTTCCTTTCTTCTTTCTTTCTTTCTTTCTTTCTTTCTTTCTTTCTTTCTTTCTTTCTTTCTTTCTTTCTTTCTTTCTACACTCCCTCAAGTGGCCACTGCCCACCACAAACTCGAACACCAGAGGCGTGGGAGGTTTCGCTCGACGCCTCCGCACCATCTTTTCACCCGAGGTGTCGGATCCACACACACAAGTGTGCGATGCGGCAGCACCGCATCCGCCGCAAATATCGCCGGCGGCGGGCACGGCACACAGTCATCCTCTCCGTCAGCGGCAAAAACGGACGACGCCTTATCTACCCACGGAGCGGAGGACGCTGGGCATCGCGGACAGCGGGGGTGTCTCGGCCCGTGGGCGACGTCGACGACGACCAAGCGGAGAGAGGGTTTCGACAGCCGCTGAACGTGAGTGCACACAACCTCGAGGAAAGCGCCGAAGAAGGCGTGTGACTCACGGATCTGCTATACGACCAGTCGCACTTTAATTCCCCGCAGTGTAAGCCGCCGCTATGCGTGGCTTAGGGGATTTAATTACTATGGCGTTCACCCTTACAAAAATTTCTCTAGACAGTCTACAGACTGTCCATAGACTTCTGTCTGTAAAGTCTGTAGACTCTCTATAGACAAGTCCTATAGAACAGTCTATAGGCAATACAAATCCCAGAGACAGTCTATAGACTATCGATAGATTTATGGCCATACACTTTTAGTAGACTTTTGTCTATAGACTACGAATAGACAAAAAGAAACATCTATAGGAAGGCAATAGAGTCTACAAGAAATCTACAGACTGGCTATGGACCATTTTTGTAAGGGCATCTCCTGAGCACGAGGTGGTGAGTTCGAACCCAGTGGTATAGCGGCCGCATTATGACGGAGAAAACGCGCCTGTGCTGTCCGACGTCAGCGTACGTTAAAGAACCCACTATGATCGAAATTAATCGACAGCCATCCAGTACGGCGTCTTTCCTAACCTTCCCTGGTTTCTGCCTAGTCTGGTTTGGCACGTATAAACCAGTTAACCTAATCCTGGAAATTGAGACGTAGCCGAGGTCTCCGGGTCGGGTCAGCTGCGTTAACGAAAAGGCCGGGGGCTTTTATTAGTTCCTCATACATCCAGCTAAAGGCCTAGCACTGAATGCACTGGGCTCTCTGAAAGCCGTGTAAAAACTCTAATTGCGCCATATTTGATATATATAAAATAAGTGATACTGTCTTCGATCCAACGCTTGGCACATTAGTTGGTTTCATGGAAACCCCATCGTCGTCGGAATAGTCATGAGCGTGTTGTAACGTGATACACCAGGAGTTATTCCTCTGCACGTCATCGCGCTATACGCTTCGCACTGCACGCAACTCGCAGGGAAAAGTGTTGGGTGTAGTCCGGTGTGTGACACAGGGCGGCTTACGTGACGGGCGGGTCGCGGAAGAATAATTGCCGGCGCGCCGTTTCAGCGTGGGCAGTTAACGTACCCCGGACAGGGGTGGAGAGAAGCAAAGTGACGGAGGAAACGCAATGAAAGAGAGAGAAAGAGAAGGAAAGGAAGAAAGAGAAAGGGACGTGCGCTGACGGGGGTTTCACCATTCATACTGCCCGCGCTTCTATTTTCTACCGCAGTTTTATGAGGGCGCCCTGACATTTCACCACCACTGGTTCGTAAGACTTGGGCGCAAAGAAAAACAATTCAACAGTCGCCGTAATAAACCACTTTGGCGAAACTTAAGCCTTGGAAGTGGGATGATAAACTCTTGGAGCAGTTTGCTGATGCGAATCGCTCTGAGAAAAGGTTAAGCAATATCCTACACAGCACTGCGTTCCTTTGTACAACAGCGCCTTTTTGTACGAGAACGTTTCTTTGAGCGAGAAAGTTTCCGATTCTAATGCGGCCGGTGTGAGCGCCCGCGAATTTTTATAAACTGTCTACGCTGAAGCCGCCTTTCTTTGACACTTGCAAGGATGCCGTGTTCATATATGGACAGAAAATGGGTTAAGGGAAGATGAAGGCAGCCTCCTTTAGCATCGCTAATGAATCAGGTGCAAATATATTATTAAACATTAAAATAATGCTGATTTGCGCAGAAAAATATTCGCTCCGTCTCTTCCAACTGCATTATTCTGACACAATAACGTAATGGGATAGGTGGAAGAAATTTATTACTGTGAGCAAAGCAAAACGTGTGTATGCAAGGCTAAAAAAGAAAATTCAGTGATAAAGATGCAATTGCTCGTCAACGCATCCGATAGCATATCCGCTATTACAGAGTATGTGCAGGACCGTTCATGCAGCGAACATGTGCTCGGCCATCTGTGTCTCAGCGAATGTCATCATGCTTCTTAGAAAGCTCTAGTCTACTATTTCGTGAATCTATTGAGGTCAGAATCAAAGGACATTAAGAAACAAAACTTGGTCACGAAATATGCTGCACATTATGAAAGAAACAAGTCAAAAGCAAGATATAAAACAAAGCAGAAGTCACGTTTAAGACACGCACGAAAAATGGTTTGCGCTATAGAATCTATGGCGCAGAACCACTCGGCTCATCATGAAACTTGCTTATGAAGCTGGCTTTAACTTCTACGAATCTGTTTATTCAGAGTATTCCGGAACTACAGAATCTCTGCAGAATGCTAGCTGGCTTCTCTAATGGAGGCGGCTAAGTGACCTTAGAAGATGAGATAACTGAAATCGTGTTGAGCACGAAACTCTCAAGCTAAAGCTCCATAACGTCGCGTCGTGCAAATTAGTTCCACCATGCTCGCATATCGCTCTTTGTAAAGCTAAACGAATACAGCACAAATGAACACGGACATGGAAGAGGCACAGAGAACACATCTTCCGAATTTCAACAACTATACCTTTGGAAAGACGCCATATACGTACCCGTAAGCATATAAAACAACACGAACAAAACCCGAAAGGCGTCATGTTAAACTGTACCTATCAGCCGTTAGACGGGATGCCTGAATACGTGCGGTTTAAAATTGAGATTTTTTTTCTAGGAAATGGCGCTTGACAGAACGCGTATACAGAAATTGTGAACTTTTGCTATTTCTGCCGCTCCGGTTGTTTTTCGCGCCTACTTGTGTTTGTGTTTATGCAAAATTCTGCAAAATGTAAAATGAGGTGCGCAGCGGTGTCCTTTCGCTGCTTTACCCACGTAATGACGGTGCTCTTTGGGCCTTTACTGTTGCAGCAGCTACCTGTCTTTCGTAAGCACCCCATTCCACAAGCGATGACAATAGAATACGCTGTGCTCTCCACACAATCAATAGAGCCATTTTTATGCTTTAGTTTGCAGCCTATATTCTACCTCCGCAGGCTCGCTTTACGCGTTCCCACGAGTTTCCCCACTTATCTCTGGCCGGCTTGGAGTCCGATCCTCTTCAGACTGCGGGAAACATCGTGAATGTATAGTATCACAACCACGTATCTCTCATCGTCTTCCTCTATTACACGCGCGGGTAGCGATAAGATCGATAGGCTCAAAGAGCCCCTTTGTAACGTAGATAGAGCAGCGAATGAGAACCTGCAGGAGCGCTTTGCAATGATAACAGCTGCGCACCTCAGCTTTCATTGGGAAGAATTTTGTTTAAGCTTCACAAACAAAAGTCGGTGCGCGAAGTAATTACTGAAGCGGCAGAGATCACAAAAGTTCGTAAGCGTTTCGTCAATCTCTCTTTCCTCGAAGAAATCTCCGTTTTAAATCGCTCGTAATCAGGCATCTCGTCTCACGGCTCACACGCGAAGCAGTGACAAGACCTCTTTTGTTTATTCGTGTGTCTTTTATTAGTTGCTGCATGACGTCTTTAAAATAAACACAGTTGTTGAAAGTCAGCGCCATTGGTGCTTATGCCTCTTAAATATATCTGTTTGCTGGCGCTGTTTTCGTTCATTATGAAAGACCCACAAGCCCAGGAACATCTTGATGTGTCAACGTTTGGTTCTGAAGTTAGAAGCGCACATGTAGTGACATAATACAGAGTGAAGTTGTAGAGAACAAACTCTCCCGCTCCACTATAGTGCGCCAAGATAACAAGCAAAAAGAAAAAAAGCCGAGAGGTTTTGAAAGCATTGTTGTCCGCATACAGGTTAAGCTGCTTTAAAAGCCTCTCCGATAGTTTCTTTTTCTTAACTACAGAGGCCTAAGTTCAAGAGCGTGATTGAAGAACACCTTACTTCTTCGGCCCAGACTCGGAGCGAAGACTGGGCGCCTTTCTGTATCGAGAAGACGTCTTTTGGAGCCATATGTGCAATACGCCCAAGGGGCAGATCGCTGAAGAAGCAAAAAAAAAACATAAAAAGGAAAACGGAGCCGAATCGATGCATATCTCTTGACGCGCGGCCCCAACATCGCTTGAGTTCGATTGGCTTCGATCTGGTCGTCCGCAATGTGACCTCCATCTTTCGACCTCTTCCTCCGTTTCCTATAGCAGAGATGACTGCATCGCAGTTTATTGCCATTTTTTTTTCGCGTTCTGTTCATTTTTATTTCAATTTTTCCAGCGCGCGTCAATCTGTATGTGGTTGACGCCAGTGATATTCATCACTGCTCTGAGTTTTTTCAGGTGTAGCCAGAAACCCCAAGAAGGGCGTTGTTCTGCCGTCTCTGCGTGGTACGGTGACAATGGCAATGCTTTTGCCGCATTTACAGCTGAAAAGTGAGTCTTATATACCTGAAGGCTAAAAGAACCCAAGTAACTTAGCTGAAGCTACAGGCGGATGTGGTATACAGTTAACCGGTTCAAATAGATATGACTGGTTGTTTGTAAAGCAGCGGCGTATACCATACATTTGCAAGGATAAACAGTTACACTGTGGTCATTCGGTTTTAGAATGCTTCATTGCTTTGTGCTGTGATTAGAGTACAACGAGGCGGTATGCAGCTTTTGATTAAGGTTTGTCTTTTTTTTTTAATGCGAAGCCTCATCGAGAAGGAGATGTGTTGTGGGAATCTAAATTTGCTGATTGGCTGGAGGGAGGTGTCATCACCTGACCGGAAGCGGAGCCATTTCCGGTAAAAGCATCGACAGGTGCTAATGCAATAGCATTGCGAACGCATAATGGCATTAGGTGTCTCTGTGATTTTTGTGCGTACTTCTAGGCTTCAAATTTTCTTCACTTCTTGGAGCGATGGACTCGCGTTTGTGGTTGCGTGCGTGGTTATGAGCATGTCCGACATTTGTGGGCAAAAATTTTGAATATTGGAAAATTATAAGGTACTGTTATGGAAATATGGAAGGTAATGATACATCCTTCCAACGTATGATACATTCTTCCGACGTGTAGCAAAATGTTTCTTTTAAACTTTTTCCATCGCTGGCATGGAGAAGTTCAGACTGAATAGAAAAGCAATGGGGAATGCTTTTGACGACTGCAAAAACGTTAATAGCAAAAAAATGCAAGCCTGTACGAATGGAAATCTGCGGATATATTGATTGTTACAGCAAAATCTTACAATATATAAAAAAATTGCTCTCATAACCTTTTTCCGTTCAAAATTGTTTTTGTCAAGACTTGTTGGATACGAGAGGAAAAAGCGCGTTAACTCTGTCGTGGCCGAAACCGTTAAAGAGGTCGTCCTACGTGTCCGGGGCACACGAGCCTAGCCGCCTACGTGCATATGAGAGATACGGCGTGGATAAAAAAAAAATCAAATAGAGTGAAAGAAAAAAAGAAAAAGAAACTCGGTTGGGCAATATTCCCTTGCGTTGCAGAAAGAGATGGAGCGAGGAAAAAGAAAAAAAAAAGAAAGATGTCTGCGCTGGCACGAAAGCTGACGCGCCGGCCTGCAACGACCGGAAACCGCTGGCTGCGCGCGGCGATACCTCACCTCCGTGCCACGCTTACCCCGCGCTGGAAAGGTTCGAACTGACAGCGTGCACTAAGTTTCGAGACTCGGTTCATTATTGACATGGAGGGTACAAGAGCGTGAACAGTGGAAGGAACGGACAGTACATACATGGACATTTCGAGAGCTTGTTTTTACTCTACCCACGGATACATCTTTTTTTTTTATGCTTGCAACAACTTAAACGGGAGTCGACTCCTCAGCACTGCTCTTCCAAAGTCGGCGCATCTGTTTTCGCTGGACTTTCGAGGAATAAACGAAGGGTATATAGGCCCGGGTCACGCGGTACGAGCGCTACGTCTATTACTTTGCGGGACGAGGAGTTTGTGTGGCGAGGAGTTGCGTCAACTTCGACGGCGTTGCGGTTTTTCGCCACCATTCCTTTGTTTTTGTTTGCTTGTGGCGTGTTGCGCAATTTATAGACACTCTCCCCTTACAAGTGTGATTGTGCTTACAGTATGTTCCTCTTTGCTTTGGAAGTCAAATACGCTACAAAAAGTGCTAAATCTTGTCGTCTGCTTTCGTCTTTTGACGCTTCCCTGTATGCGATGCTGTCCGTTATAAAAACTAGGCTTTTAATACTGTTGCCATTGAGAACAACAAGGACGCAAATTGGTCCAACAATTCATCCTTGCGAAAGAGGCATCGAAGAAGTGAGTTGTAGTGAGCGCATCTAATCATTTAAGGGAAAAGGAGACGAGAGGTTAGGCTAACCATGTTGGAGTAAAATTTTTTTTTGGGCGACTTGGTTCATCTTTGAAAGGGTATAAGCACATAGTTGCGCGAGGAAGAAGACGGGACACAACAAATAAACACACAACGACGTGCACGAGCGCAACTTCCATACCCTTTCAAAGATAACCATGTTGACCAGACAAGGATGCGGAATGACAAATGCTCTTTGGCGGGGACGAGTCACGCATTTGCTCGAAACCCGTTCCCCACAGAGGCTACCGTCCGACCAACGGACCCACAAATCCAGAGCGGAGAGAAGGGGGTCTTCGGACGCCGGCGTGGACTCCGCAGGGCGAACCTTCGACGCAGTCGTATTATACGCGGCACGGAATCACGGAGGGGCAATTTATAGCGCGGTCGCAATCGAGGAAGCGTCGTGGGAGTGCGCTTTAATCGGAGGCCCATTAGGCATATTAAGGAGGACGTGCACTGGTTCCGAACCACGGTGGCCTTCCCCGGATCGAACGTGGCTTGCAGCGATCGTCTCTTGCCTATCTATCGCCGTGGCTTAGCTCAAACGTGTCGTCCTCGAAACTGCCGCTACAATAAGAGTCCACATAGTGCCCACGAGATTGTGCGATAAGCTCGGTATTGACGCTATGTAGTATTTTCGTTTGTAGATACATAATCTATAGCCTATGGGCTATCGATAACCTGAAGTCGACAGAAACATCAGTTTATATTAGCCAGTTGAAGTTGAACTTTATTTTCCTACAATGTGTGTATACGCTGTTCATAGGCTTGTATAGATTTTACTTATAAACTTTATGGGTACGCTATAGATATTTGCTTTTGTACAAGGATAGTCTGTAGGCTGACCGTAGACCGGAGTCGGCAGGGTAATGAAATTATTTCTGTTAATTAGAGGTGTGTAAAGGCTGCCATAAAGTTTTATACACCCTACTGCCAACTTTTAATTGGTTAGATAATTTATAAGCTTTTCTACAGGCTGAAGTGGATAGGAATAGGGGCTTATTTTTCCAGTTTGCGGAAAAATCTACCTCCTCGCGCCTGTTCCGAGGTCTATGGACTGTCTATAGACCCAAGTCTATATGGCATCTTTTGCTTTATATCTTCACGAGGTTTATCGACTTTTATAGCCGGAAGTAGATAAGCTTTATTGGCCAAAGTTTGGGGTTGAAAACAATATCGTCCTATGGCGTCCGCTCGAGCTTTGTATTGCTACACGTTTTGTTCCAGCACGCGAACGAATCCATTCGAATGGGGACGCTGTGAGTTGTAGATGGAGAAGAAGATAAGAAAGATCTTTATCGCATCGTTTGTCGGTGTAGTGATTTACGATTGCCTACTCCGCGCGTTTTATTATAATCCCCCCCCACGTTGTCTATCCGGAAGCGCCTTCGCGAGTTGTGTGCATGCAGGTCCTTAGCGTAATTACGAGCTGAGTACCGCGCTGTGTCCAGAGATACCGGACTCTGATAACGACTAACATCGCATTGTGATCGGCGGAAAAGGACCTAATGATGTCTGCCTCGCACTAATGTTCAGGTCGTGAATCATTATGTAAGTCAAAGTGAAAGGTAACGCGTGCGCAGGACTTCACTGAAGCATTCCACCCTATGTTCGTTCCCCCGTTGCCGGTAAAGGGAAGATGGCAGCCGTTTTGTAGTCTCAATTTAACAAAACACTGTCTAGGCGGCAATCGTCGTCTGCCTGTGCGTAGTAGCCTAAGACTTTCTGCGTGTCGTAGTGGGAGAATTAAGTTCTCTGCTGTGATGAATTGCCGCTCTAAAAGGCTGGCAGAATTAGTCTGGACAGGATACCTATTTTTCTCTTCAGCAGAGGTGAAAAGTTTGTGAGGGTGAAACCTGCATTTTAGCGAAATTCGGTGACAGCTCTTCTGCCAAAACCGATATCACTCTGATTTAGGCGCACGTGTATTCCTTGTGCCTCTTTAAACTTCTATATTCATTTATTTACAATACTGTTAACCCCTTGCGGGTTGTTACAGAGTGGGGAAAAATAACAGCATTTCAAATACATTTACACAAAATGGCGTCAAACTAGGACGCAACGATTAAATTTAAGGAAATACTTTACGATCGTTGAGAGAAAAGAAATGTGTGGGGAGCAGCACTCAGGCTGTTCAGCTAGTTGCAGCTCATAAGTGAGCTTCATGAAGGCAACGTCACGCGCCCAACAGAGAAATGGGCCAGAAACGCTCTTTCCTTTTGCCATTTTTGTTCAGAAAAAAAAAACTTAAAAGAAAAAAAAAGCATAAGGAAAAGGCATTGATCAGAAGCAAAGCCCTTAAGCAGCCCGGTTATCTTCAAGGCGCCGAGTCCATCCCCTCATTACCGAGACCTCAAACACAAAAACTGCACCGACGACCTTGACCAACTGCATAACCGAGCTCGCAGCGCGAACGACAACAGCGCCTTATCGAAAGCGTTGCTGAACAAGAAGCAGAAGGAGAAAAAAAAAAGAAGTTATTCGCATAGCACATGCGCACTCACCATTATCGAAAGCCGGCGCGGCGTCAGACGGGGTGATTAGGAAGATGTCGCAGACGACCGCCAGAAGAAGCAGAAGGAGGAGCAGTGGAGTGCGGGCGACACGTCGAGTCGTAGACGTCATCATCCGGGGCTTGATCATCATCAGTCTGCACGGGGCAGGAGTCAAGTTCCCGGCGATGCGCATGGCTGTGCCGTTGAACGCCCCGGCTCACCGACTTCCACGTACTACACACACGCACAACCTCCGATGACGACACCAGCGTCTTCTTCTTCAAGCACTCTTCTTCCTCACGTATTCAATCGTCACTCCGCGGTCCGAATCCGTCGCAACCCATCGTCATTGCAGCCGCCCGTAGCACAGCGTTCTCTCTCTCTCTCTCTTTTTATCTGCGCTCACAAAAACACTCGCGAGGGCTCACCACGCAGAAGAACCGCGGGGCACAAAGGAGCAGACGACAGGCATTGCCGTGGTCGTCTGCTCGCGGCTGCGACCGTTATCCAGCAGACGACGAGGCTGCTCCTCGGGCGGCGACAGCTGCCCGGGCTCTTGGGCCCTCCGTCCATCGCGCGCGAGAACACCGGGCCGCCGTGCCGACATCTTGGAAAAAAAAAAAGAGCGGCGGCAACGGCGACAACGACCCGATTGCCTCCTTTCCCCTCAAATTGCCAGTTCTTTTCTGCTTCTTCAGAAACAATTTCTCCGCGTTTTTTCCTCGCTGATGCTCGCTGTACGACCGTTGTCTTCTGCTCTCGGCAATGAAATACCGGTTGTCTGCTCGAATTCGAAACGACGTCGTCTGCTCCGCTTCTACACCTTATACAACCAGCTTTCTTTCTTTTTTTTTCTGACCTTCCTTCTAGTTTACCCCTGTTTCACGCTATGGGTTCCTTCCTCAAACAGTGCTACACTCTGTAACTTCGTGAATCGTGATTTGATAAAATACTGATTTTGTTTTCGTAAATCTCGCGCGAGCTATCGGCAATAGCGATCAAGAAGTTTCGCGGTGCGCGATGGCCGAAGCGAAAACTAGGTTCGGCTTCTCCTCCAGGCTTCGCGCCGCTTAAGTGCGCAGGAAGGTCACTTATACGCGCGGGCGTTCGTTAAGAACTACTTCCGCTGTATCAGTGACTTGGAATGTGTCGTCGTCTACTCTCAGTTGACGGACTTATGGCTTCGCGCGCGAGGTTGAGCCAGCGAAAGAGAGAGTGATAGGCTGGAGAGGTAGCGCAAAGCAGATGATAACGCTCCGAGAGCGGAAAGGCCGCACCCTGATAACCGCAATCTTCGATGAATGCGCTGGATTGCGGATTGTAAGTTATCTTGACTGACTGCGAGCAGTAGGAATGATAATAAATTAATAAATAACTGCTGACCTCTCTGAGCGCAGAGATAACGAAGAGCCTCTGAGTTGAAGCAAAGGAAACAGCTGTAATGAAATGAATGACTCTGTAAAGTAGTTTTTAGGATAACTTCGCGTTAGTTAAATGAAACTAGAGAGATAAGGGGTGATAGCTAGCTGGGAATAAGAGTCAGTAGAATCTGGCGAAGCGGCAACTCACGACTTGGCTGATGGGGACGTGGAGAAATCGCATTCCCATATCTCCCTCCTTGGCAGACGCAGAGAGTGGACAGCTGATCCTCTAAGGACACGCGAAAAGCAAAATAATCCGAGGAAAAAAGGGCGCGAGACACAAAACGGAAGCAACGAAACAAAAAAGCACACGAAGCCCGTTGGGGTCGGGGCTCGGGCCTCAGGAGCCGACCCCTAGTCCGCGCACCCACATAAGAAAAATGCAAACACCGCCGCGAAGAGCAAGAAACTCGCGCACCAAGGCAGCCCCCCGCGCAGTTGCGTGCGGTGTGGCGCGCAACCACCGACTGAGAAGCGCGGCAAGAAAATCTCCGCAGTCGAGAGCCGCAGTACAGCCGGGCTGCAGCAGCGCAGCCGGCTGGGCAGGTGGTCGGGAAACGAAACTGAAAGCCGGCTGCAGCCGATGAATTGCAGCTTCGCGCCATCTACCGGAAAGGAAGCGAACTCATTTAGCGTACATCGGGCTTCTTTGCCTGAGAACATAAGGGAAGGGGCAACGTCGAGCGGGATGTTTTATCTTAGAATTAGAGGCAGAATTTTAATTTAGCCGTCAGTACAGAGCCAGGTTGCAGCGCCGATATCCTCGCTCCGGCAGGGCAGGTGGCCGATAAACAAAACTAAAACCTGGCTGCAGTTTGCCCTGCAGTTGCCCAAATGGATTCTAGCGCCATCTGTTACAAGAAAAGCAAACTCATTCACCAGTCCAATTTTTAAATGGGAATTTAGTGCTGAAGGCAAAGGGATGCACCGGGTATAATAATTTATCTTGGTATTAAAAGGGGAACTTGGATTTTAAGAACTAATACCGGACCGGGCTGCAGCAGCTAGCAGCGATATCGTGGCTATGGCTGTGCAGGTTGGAGCAGGTGGTCAAGAAACGAAACTGCAGCTGACGAAATGAAACCTTTCGCCATCTTTCGCAAACAAAGCGAACCCATTTGGTCTGAACTGTTAAATAGAAATTTAGGCCTCTGAGAATGAACACAACAGTCAGCTTTGGGCCTAAAATGTTATCCCTTGATTAGAGGCCTGATTTCAATCACTGCCAACGGCCAAGGCTGCCGGGTAGGTGACCGAGAACCGAAACTGAAACCCGGCATCAAAATAATAATAATAATATTGGTTAAAGGAAATGGCGCAATATCTGCCTCATATATCGTTGGACACCTGAACCGCGCTGTAAGGGAAGGGATAAAGGAGGGAGTGAAAGAAGAAAGAGGTGTCGTAGTGGAGGGCTCCGGAATGATTTCGGCCACCTGGGGATCTTTAACGTGCACTGACATCGCACAGCACACGGGCGCCTTTACGTTTCGCCTCCATCGAAGCGCGGCCGCCACTGTGGGGTTCGAACCCGAGTACTCCGGATCAGAGCCGAGCGCCTAACCACAGAGCCACCGGGGCGGGTCCAGCATCAGCCGACAAAAATGAAACTTGAAACCATCTGTTGCAAGATTTGTAAACAAATTTATTCTTTGTGTTGCCAAATGAAAATTTAGTCCTCCGTGACCACAGAGACCCGCCGCGGTGGCTCAGTGGTTAGGGCGCTCGGCTATTGATCCGGAGTTCCCGGGTTCGAATCCGACCGCGGCGGCTGCGTTTTTATGGAGGCAAAACGCGAAGGCGCACGTGTGCTGTGCGATGTCAGTGCACGTTAAAGATCCCCAGGTGGTCGAAACTATTCCGGAGCCCTCCACTACGGCACCTCTCTCTTCCTTTCTTCTTTCACTCCCTCCTTTATCCCTTCCCTTAAGGCGCGGTTCAGGTGTCCAACGATATATGAGACAGATACTGCGCCATTTCCTTTCCCCCAATACCAATTATTATTATTATTAGACCGCAGACAGAAGGTTGCAAAAAGCAGAATGCTTATTTCGGTACTCTGAGATGGAATTTCAATTTGTCCGTTACAGTCGGGGTGCAGCAGGCTTGTGACAGCCAGCAATCAGGAATTAGAAGAGCGTAGCCTTCCGTCTTTTAGACGTACTGTGCTCAGTACTTTCGAGGGCAGCCCAAAGTGAGTTTTTGATACTTACGATTGTTATACATGTTTCCTGTCGTAGATAGTCATTAAAGCTCGTGTAGACCTCTACAATTTGTCTTTGCGATATCTTCAAGAAGTCTTGCAAAAAGCCCTGTAGCTCAAAAAAGTGGGAGCATTACCTCAGCTAGAAGGTGTCTACAAAGTGTTTCAAGATGCCTAGAAATGTTGTAATCATCAACAAGATGTCTTGCACATCTTGTCAAGACGTCTTATAAGCATTCAATAACTGTCGCAGGGGTCAGTAGAGACGTTTTAAGACAGCCTGTTCATCTTGGCAAGACATTATATCTCTCTAGTTGGTAGACTGGTGCCCAGTGGGCATAGAATTTGTTGTCCCGCATGTGTCACATGAATCGGAATAGCATGTCCGGGGCAGTAAATTATTCCTGCCATAGGCAGTTATGCATGAGTGTACGTATTGGCAACGTCTTAATCGAACTCTTTCTGCTATGTTTCTGACGTCCACGCTTTTCTCTAGATGTTTCCTGTTCAAACATAAACATTGCACTGCAGCTGCATATAGCTCAAGCCGTAAAACGTCTTGAGAGGAAGACCTCCAGGCCTCTGAAGCACAATGTCTTGAAGACAACGTGCTTAAGCGGATTAGTAAGCTTCTTGCGTAGTTGCTGAAGGCGTAAGGATCCTCCCTGAGACAGCTTCCGGACATCTTGGCTAGATGTCTTCAAGACAAGTATCAAACAGCATATTGTAGGTATCCTTTGTATCTCAAGATGTCTATGACCGTTACAGGCATTTCAAGACATCTATGTGAGGTGCACAAAAGATCTGCGGAGGATTTGTGAACGCGGTGCGTCGACAGTGGTGCGTCGGAAAGCGGAGCGCTGCGCGTGCCAGCCAAGCGCGTGTGCGCGTGCGAAGGGTGTGTGCGAAGCGACGACAACAAAGAGCGTGGCGAGCACGAGGAGCGGAGAGCTGACGTGTCAGAAAACTGAGGCGTAAAGGAAGGCAACGTAGCGGAGATCGGGTCTGCGAGGTGTCCGGACCCCGTAGAGTATCTGTTACGGGTCCAATTGGACTTATTTTTGGAAATGTGGCGGAGAGTTTGAAGGATGCAATCACTCCCGCCACCGGTAGGCCCGGTATTGCACTGCCTCCGGGATCGGCCTTGTCTTTAGCGCGTTTTTACTATCCTGTCTTGCTATCCCATCTTTCAACTCTCCTACTATCTGCACGTGGTAGCGATTGCGGCTCGGCTTGAGCCAGTGAGCAGGCCTGTGCACTTTCCTTTTCCTTCTTCCTGCAACAACTTCTCTCTTCTCTCTCAGATCGGGTCACTCAAGTGTGGAGGTGGCAGCAGTTGGACTGAGGATCCGCGCTGCCGTAAGGCACTCTTGGATAGCCTGCTTTGAGCCTCTGACGTTTCGTGACGGCGTCGACGGGACTCGGCAACGTTTTTCCTGCTGCTGCCAAGTTCTTCGGGCTCTTGAAGGGAGACCACCGGCGTCTCCCTGTGTTCCTCTCCGCCCCTGCTACCACTCTGCTCCCGCCGCTTCCTTCCACGAGTGAGTATTTTTCTTTTCTTGTCCGCTTCTTTTTGAACCCCTTTCCTTTAAATTATAAATACGGCTTAGTTTTGTTTTGTTTGATCTCTTTGTTCTCTTGTCCTCTTATTCGAATATTCACGCGATAGCGTTCCCCTTCGGAAAGTCGGGGACGCGCTACCAATTCGCGACAATCTACAAGATATCCGGTGCTCAGTGGGCTACTACCGGACCAAACAAAATGCCGTCAAGCCTTAGATTTCAGTTGTTCAATATATGTGTGCTTAAACAAGCGTTTCCTTTGTTTTCTTTGTGTGCGCCATTTATTGGACCCTCCTCCTGGAGCAAGTGTCGCTCGTCCGTTGGGTGAGGTTATTTTTTAATCACGACTGCAGTGATCGTGGAAATGATAGGAACAATTCAGCCGATTAAGTTAATAATATTTTTTTACAGGATACTAATAAGTTCCAATTGAAAGCCTCAGTATACACGTTCCATTTGGACGTCCGCATTGGATGATTCAGTTATAATGTTAGAACCAGTTGGTCTGCCCAACAGGAAGTAGGGAAGCCAAGTGGGATACCCAATCGAATTTATGATGGAGTCCAAATGGCCGGCCTACTGAGTGCATTCGATTCGAGTCGGACCATTCAATTGGATCCAATTGCTTTTTTTTTTCCAGAGTTATGTTGCTCCGTGCAATTCGGTTGTGGGGAGTGAGCCGGCTTGTCCAACGGAAAGGAAGAGCTTACCTGGGATGAAATGAGTGGAACCTGTCTCGAATATGTACACTACTGGGGACAATTAGGTTCTCGAGCGGACAAAAAGGACTACTGGGGGCAGTAGCCTGATATCATGAAGAGAGGAAGGAGCATTTAGGCCTTTCATGTCTTCGTACAATATCAGTCGACTGGGTAGCGAGGCGGATCTACAATAAACGGCTTCCCTGGAACTCTCGTGCCGGAAACTTTTGTCCCCAGTAGTACGTTTGCGCTTTGGAACATATATCGAATTGTGTGTGCTTCCTTCAGACAGTTACTGTATGCAAGCTATTCGTGGCTTGCACACTTTTTTTTTTTTACACCGCCTTCGCCGTGCAGACTAGAGTTTTTGAGGACTCGTCACTGCAATGTATACACACGCGGAGGAAATTTCTTGGCAACCAAGCATTATATTTATTTCAGTAAAACAGGATTCGTTAACCTTGTTAAGCTGTGGCAAGTCACAGTTGCTACATTGTCGTTTTCATTCGAAGTAGACCTTTGTGCGCAACCAGGATCCCCTGCATCTTGTTGTTACACCGAAACACTTCCTACATTGCATTCTTATGCCCCCCCCCCCCCCCCCGCACACACACACACTCACATACACACAAATAAGGGTACTCGCCTACGCTGGACTCGCCTAACCCATGCTGGAGCTCACGAAGAACTTGCTAGTTATTTCATAGTAGCTCGTTGTGCGATGAGAATTTGCTGATAGTCCACCTACCTCAAAAGCGCGTAAGTACCTTCGAATATTCAAGCTTGCAAGCACTAGCAAAGTAGCAAGAGCGAACCTTGTTTTCGTGCTGCCATCTGTGACAGGAATGAAGAGGTATTGTTCGCGCTCTGCCATCTCGCGGGAGTGGATGACGATGCCCTAGGCGTAGTACGGAGCACGGACACGGGGGGCACGATGGTCGCGGGTGCGGTTAGTTGGTAAGTTTAAGAGCTTTGATTGGGGTGTGAAAAGGAATGCGCCTTTATACTTGCCGAATGAAAAGGGAGTTTTCATTAGCGCAAGTAAACGTTCCTTTCACTCAGGGCAAGCGTTGGCGCTATTATGTGAGCAAACAGTGCAAAAAGACTGAGGCCAGTGCTCACTGAATGCCGATCGTGATGGCGACTTGCTCGTACGATTGACCATCTCACAAGATTCTTTTTACAGGACAAAGGTTTCAGTCCATATCATCCAGACTATATCGTGCGATAATATGCGTTGTTATAAGGACTCACTCTTTCCCAAATGAAAAAGAAAGGAATGATGCGAAAAAAATTGATGAACGGGAATTAACAACATCAGAAAATAGTAAAACGCATTTAAAGGAGGCTATATTCAAATTAAGTGCCTCATTAGGCCGCTTATATGCTGGGACACTAAGGGAAATACTATCTCCGGGTAAATTAAGAGATTGGCTTCCTGGCATTGCAATTATGTCATCTTCACCGCGAGCAGAGTTTGGACGAGGCAGAAATTACGGAAAAACAAGTCTGTAGCGGTGGCACTCGAAAATTCCGGTTACTGCGCCTGCTCAAGTGGATTGTTCGCCGGCCCCGACTGGCTCATTGTTTAAACGCTGAACGCTATTTCGACGGGAAGGCCTGTCGATGTTAGTTAGGACAGCAAGTAAACGAGCGCTGCTGAGATACCAAAAATGCCAAGTGTCTCTCTCGCTTCGCATGTCGCTCAGGCACGTACCCGGCCTGCAGCCGACGTGCACAGCAAATTCAGGAGCGCAAGCCAAGCAAAACCTACCACTGTTGTGCACTCTCCTTCCGGACGATGACTTACCAAGACGGGTTCATTAGCATGAAGGGGGGAAGCGGGGCTCCAGGATGAACAGTACGGTGGAGCCATCTCTTGATTAATGTTACAATAAAAGGCCATCTAACGTGCACTGACGTCGCACAGTACACCATCAAAATTCGACCGCCGCGGCCAGGATCGAACCCGCGTCTTTCGGTTCAGCAACGGAGCGCCATAACCACTCAGCCATCGCGGTGGATAAATAGTTGAATATTACTTTAATGACAACTCATTCTATGCTTTTCCCTGAAAGTAGTTTCAATTAACTTCTTCTCTGAGTCGTGTCACTTGGCCGGGCAGTATCTTTCAGACTGGTGCTTTATGAAGGTCGTTTCAGTCGAAAGCCATTCCGTAAAAATGTTGCTTTTTCACAAGGATATTATTCCTTGTTGAACTAAGGTTGCGTCCGCACGTTGCCAGGCGTCGAGCTTCTGTCCGTCGAGCTTCCAGATTACCTACCACCTTCGTTCCCGCCCTTTTTCTTAGCGAGCACGCATGGGAACTTTCATCCATCCACAGCGCTGGGAAGGTACTTCAAGGTCGCCGAAAATAAGGTGGCTCCATCGTATTCGGCGCTTTTGCCAAGTTCCCAGGCGGCTTTTCTAGCTTCGTCTCAAAGCTGGCGATCTCAAGCAATTTCGACGGCACGTGTGCTAAAGTATTGTGTCGTTCATGAGAAGTAGCACAGTCCGGCGACGCCATTTTTGGCTCCTGGTCAGGCCATGGACGTGCAAGGTGTGGAGCAAGTGCGTGAAATGATTATCGCTGGTGTGCTCAAGGTTTGCCGGCTTTTATGGTGGGCTGCGACATCACACTGTCCCGAGCACAAATGGCCTGGAACGTGCACCCACTCACGCCCCGGATCGTGAGTGGTGTGTATACGAGCACGTTTTTCTGCCCACTTTTAACCGCCCTTACCTCACGGCTCAACCGATGTGTCTATCCAGAGTAAAACCGTCATCGTGCTTTGCCTCTGCACCGCCTAACCTAACCTAACCTAACCTAACCTAACCTAACCTAACCTAACCTAACCTCACCTGACCTAACCTAACCTAACCTAACCTAACCTAACCTAACCTAACCTAACCTAACCTAACCTAACCTAACCTAACCTAACCTGTAACCTGAGTGATGGACTATACCCTACTTTCAGGCTGCTCACGCACGCCATAGTGTAACTGCGCATCGGCATTCATATGTTGTAGAAAAGGTGGCCGTGCCTGTCCTTAACATCATCACACGTTCTTTAAAGCTGCTTTACTCCCTTTTTAAGACAATGCGAGGACTTTATGCGAGCGTAAAAACTACAAGAAGCTATTCCTCGCCTATTTTCTTTTTTTTTCCTCTCTGTGAAAAAAAAAAAAACGGAATAAAATGAAAGCGAAAGTAAGAGTGTAAATGTACGTACTGCTAGCCATCGTGAGACACCACAGGATGTTACGAAAGACAGCGCACATTTATGCCTTAATTCCCCCGAGCATTAAGAAACACACCCTTCACCTCGTTTGATTCAGTCAATGCGGCTTCATAAACAGCGTTTTACAGTGTATTTCAGTATAAAGAGCAAACGATTCCATAGGTCAAAGGAGCAATGTATCCGCTCGTGCTCTCAAATGGTGCCCTCCTCAGTAGAGCCTCGTGCAACGCCATCCGCAGGCTTCGTCACCCGTGGCACAACAGCGGCTTCCTTCGGGACACATGGCGTCCACGTAGCACGTCTTGAGGAACGGCGTCTGCAGAAGGCACTTGGATTCGTCGTAGTCCTGTGGGCAGCCTGCGCGGGTACATTGCATGAATCATGAAAGAACGTTGAGTTAACTCGTCAGCAATACAATCTCGAAACATGCACTCTATTCTCGAGAAGCTTGATATCAAACGGACTGCGCACAGAGTTGCTCATTCCCATACAGGTTTTCTGAAACTCTGCATTGAAATCCAGGCGGGACCGATGGCCAGTTTCTTGGAGGTTAGCACAGTAAGCCAACTGACGGTATTGCTGTGCAGGCTTCTTTTATTGACTTAACCGTGTTTTCAGAAGCACCGAGTATACTTTCTAAACGATGCAGGTGGCGTGACAACCTGCCACTCTTCCAGTTTTTTCGCCGATCAGAGAGGGGAATTATGTTATGCACGCACCATGTGGAGATTTTGCGACTGGCTTGATGAGAGAGGCCTGTAGTACACATACCATATTAATACGTACCGAGTTCGCTCACCATATGCAAACTGTCGTTAAAGGCAGACTGAGAACAAATTGCAGTTGACTCGTTTCGTTAGGTAACAGCGTTCTGAGACAAAGACGCTTTTCTCAGTGCAAACGCTGATAATAAAAGCTAGAAATGACAAAAATATAAACAGTATACATGTGTCGCCAGCACCAGCCTATATCGCAAGTAAACAGCGGCGGGCCGACTTATTTATAAGCGCGAATCCCAGTGGCTATGCGACAACCGCCTTTACTTGAAAATGTCGATGACGGAGTCTCTTTCCGTGTAAACGTCACTAATTTGAACCGCCGGAAAATTCTTGAAATGAAATTTTCTTGGCAATTAATGCGTTTTTGCTGCTGGACAGTCGACAATACAGCCAGAAAAAGCAATATAATCGATTTTTACTAAGAACAAGATTTGTATGAAGATGTCCTCAGCGCCCCGTGAATTTGAAGCTGAGGAGATAAAAACCACACAACTTAAAAAAAAAAAAACGACACACTTTTTTCTGGCTCTTCGCGGGCCGCTTTCTACTAGATCGCTGCGGGAATTGGCAGATATATTACTAGAGTTCTGTTACGTAGGGTACTATGGTGGAAAAGAAGCTTACCAACATCGCCAATAAAATACGAATTTTTCTTTAACTACCAAGTTTCTTTGGATGCTGAATAGCTTCCCTTTGTAGCTGTATGGGTACCATTCGGTCTGATACTGGCAACGACATGTCAACTAGCATGAATAAAACAGCGGACAGAGGCAGAGAAACAGACAGGACATACGCTAGATCCCAGCACCAACTAGCCCAACTTTCTTGTCTAATCGCTTCGGTGGATGCCAATTAGTATTACTCTCTTATTGCTATGTACTCCACCTTGGGGGATTCCCCTAAAAAAATGACCCAGTCATTGCACGTTGCAAGATTCCCATCATCGCACGCAGTGGGCGCGGTTATGAGCAAGGACACAGCTGCGTCTCCGTGGCCTGCACACTTACTCGGCTGGTTGCAGTTGTGCTTCCTCTCGCAGTCCCTGGTGCACCTCGCCATCTGCTTCGAAGTTTCCGCTTCGGCCACGCATTCCTGCTCGCAGACCCGGAAGCGCTGGACGCACTCCAAGTCCACGGCTCTGCCGGACTGGGCCAGCGTCAGGGTGGCGGAGACCGCGATGACGAAGACGAGTGCCAAACCCATGTTCTGCGTCGTCTCTTTTGTCTGCAAAGACTCTTGCTGGATGGCTCTTCGCAAACAGTTGCTGACACAACGGGAGAGACTTCTTTTATAGGACTTCTGTGACCCGCATTCCGAATAAGCCGGGTACCTCGATAAATCGTCCATTTGTTTTTGTTTTTTCACCCTGCGTTCGTCACCTGTGGATGGCAGAACGAGCTGCTGCTGCATTCTGTTCTTCCTATTCCCATCTAAAACAAAAGAAAGAAGAATGTCATTTCTATTTTTTTTTCTAGTAGCCTTGTCGCACATAAAACCTTTCTTCGTTACATCTGATTCATAAACTCAGTTCAGGGCACATGGGCTGTGATAAATATAAGGACAAGAGTATGTGGTTTTTGCCACTTTATCGTGTAAAAATGCACGAAAGGCTTCACTGCAGAATAAATAAATAAATAAATAAATAAATAAATAAATAAATAAATAAATAAATAAATAAATAAAGGATTGCACGAATACGTGACTGCGCGTTGCGGTAAATCTGGCATGACAGAAGAGCGGTGCGAATAAATGCGGGCAGAAGATACAAGGGCATTGGGCTCATGTTTCATCCCTATGGAAAGGGTTAGAGTTTCGCATCCCCGAATGCGGGCTGCATGTCCAGCACGCTGGCGCAAGTTCGAAAAACCGATCTCAAGCTCACTGACCCCAGTTGTTCGCGGAGAGCATTTCTCTTTGTTGAAGGCAGACATTCGACCTCATATGAACTGCATTGTTTTGGGTCAACCATGGGGAGGATAGAATGCTTGGGTGAAAAAAAAAAAATGACGCTTCCCGCGTGGTATTGTTTGTAAAAGAGGCTAAATCGTGCAACGGTCAAATGGTTAATGAATATACGAGAAAAGCCGCTGGTAGGTTAGTATTTTTTAACCTTGCACAGGGACGCGGTAGCTACTGACGTCAGTGTTACGTGCTACGACTGCGTCAGTCTGCGTGAGAAAAGTAATTCGCAAAGTCGCGCAGTCCTTCTTTTCTGGGACTATTTTTTTCTAGAGATGTGCTAGATGTTATCGATTCAATGTCGGTGGTACGCATTTCTATTTCTGGTATTTATTCGGATAATTACGTGTGCTTGCGGATAACAATATAACTAACAAATGAAGTTTTGAGCGGAATTGTCAACGGCTGTTCAGTTAAAAGCTGTATCGTGGCACGAAGACGCCAATGTCCTGAAAAGATACCGTTCCCATAATAACGGCTGTCAGTGAGTCAGTGTACAGAGCAGATACCGGGTGTTTCAAGGAAGGCCTCAAGTAATTCTCCAAAATAGGGCTTCTGAGGTAAAATATTTCTTTTTCAGCATAGTATTGCCAGTGTTTGCGGACACCAGGAAACCGGTGAACCGTGCGTCTTAAGTAGTAAGCTGTCTAATATTTAATAATTAACTTTTTAACTTTAGAGCTAGGTGCAAAACGAGGTTAGAAGCCAGTCGTTAATAACAACCATATCAGACTTAAAAATTCCGAAAACACATTAACCCTTTGCGTTGTGGGTCGACAAAAATTGGCCTTTTTGACTAGTTACATGCACCGCAAAGGTTGCTTTGCCTGCCTGCTTTTCGAAAGCGCATGTATTTTGGCACAATTTTTTTTTTCAGGAAGTGAATGGCGCAGTGACTGTCTCACTTATCGGACATCTCAACCACGCCGTAGGCGAAGGGAGGAAGGTGGGAATGAAGGAAGAAAGAGGTGCCGTAGTGGAGGGATCGGGACTGGTTTCGACCACCTGGGAATCTAACGTGCACTGACCTCGTACAGTACATGGACGCCTGTTGCATTTCACCTCCATCGAAACGCGGCCTTCCCGGGGTGCCTCTAATCTCTACCAACTAAGCTAACCAAGACTGCTAGCAGATGGCACGGCGATATCGAATCGATTAACAACTCAAAGAGGGACCGATGTTATTGCGAAATATAGAGGAATCGCTCAGAGCGGAGTATATTTTTAACAAATTAAGTAATTACTAATTGGCATTCATCCAAGTGCTAGCTACACAGATTTCGTAGGAACTTCGCAGTTGAATAGAATCTCGTCCTTAAAGCCGCCGCGGTGGCTGAGTGGTTATGGCGCTCGGCTGCTGGCCCGAAAGACGCGGGTTCGATCCCGGCCGCGGTGGTCGAATTTCGATGGAGGCGAAATTCTAAGAGGCCCGTGTTCTGTGTGATGTCAGTGCACGCTAGAGAACCCCAGGTGGTCGAAATTCCCGGAGCCCTTCAGTACGGCGTCTCTCATAGCCTGAGTCGCTTTGGGACGTTAAACCCCCATAAACCAAACCAAACCAACCAGAATCTCGTCCTTATGCGGGAGGACGAATCCATGCGCGGTGCCCGTCGATGATGAAGTTTAAACCATGCCGTTGCAGCGCGAGCGGCGCGATTAGGTGAATAGATCGAAGCACACTTTCTTCCAAGCAAAATTCTTTCTTTCGTTCTTTCTTTCTTTCTTTCTTTCTTTCTTTCTTTCTTTCTTTCTTTCTTTCTTTCTTTCTTTCTTTCTTTCTTTCTTTCTTTCTTTCTTTCTTTCTTTCTTTCTTTCTTTCTTTCTTTCTTTCTTTCTTTCTTTCTTTCTTTCCACCTAGACGGGCTGCCCCATGTCAGCTCGTCTAACAGTACAGAGTGACTTGGAAAACGTCTATACTGCAGACCAGAGGGTGAACGCAATGTTTTTCGTTACGACGTTCTACGCCGTGCCATCTACTCTGGGGAAAATCTGTCGTACTGCTGTAGCTTCCAAAGAAACGTCGAGTAAGCATCGGAAAGTGAAACGCTGAGTAGTCGATTGAGAAATCGAGCAAAAGAGGAAATTTGCAGCGCAAAAGAACGCACGGACGACAGAAGAAACACAAGCACAAGCGCCGACAAGCACAAGCTCTTGTGCTTGTGTTTCTTTTGTCGCCCGTGCGTTCTTTTGCGCTGCAAATTTCCTCTTCTGTGATGAACCAAAAAGCCCAAATCACCACCCTTAATGAAATCGAGCAAGACTGTAACGGGCTGCGATGCTTGCAACATGGCAAGTACAAAAGCACCATATAGCGCTTTTCTCTAAAGAGCAGGTCGCTTAAATCGAGGGGTCAGAGCAAGGGGCATTTTTACAGTCGGCTCACGTAGTCGCTGAGGCCGCGACAACAACTGACCTTTCCAATAGGCGAGGCCCGTGTGGTTTAGCGCCCGACACGGTGCAATAAAGATATCTGAAATCAATTACATCGACAGCGGTGAACAATTTAAGATCTACTTGTACGTCGTGTGTCGATGGAACCAGTGAAAACAGGAGCTATCCCATAATTATAGTTCAAAGGAAGTAGGGGCCGCCTACCCGACTAGGCTCAGGGTCGTACGTGGGCACGCCAGCTCGGGAGCATTGAGTGTGGTCTCGAATAATATAATTTCCGAAGGTACTTTCGGACTCCCGTGGGTCCTTACGATGCCAGAGTGATCGCCCTTCAATGTATTGGCGATTCTGCCGACCTAAAGAGGCGCCTCAGGTATTCTAACCTGGCAGCATTACGGAGGACTCCTCCTGTGGACAGGCCATTCTGAGCCGTGCCTGCTTTAAAATTTCGCCACGAGGACACGCGTGTTTGTTGATGGTGACAGCCAACTGGGAGCGAGTTTTTCGTTTCCCGAGCCTGTCAAGCAGTGAACGAGAGATGAGGAGGAAATTGTAGCGGTGGTTGCGCGCCTGCTAATGTCCTACACGTGCGCTACTGTGACACGCACCTTTGATAAGCGCTTATTTATTTGCTTCAAAATACTGTAGGCCAACATTTATGGCCCATGCTGGCCATAAATATGTACCTCGGCGTCATGTGCAGCCGGCGCACTTGTATACCTGACCTGTCACCGACGACAGCCCAGCCGTGCTGGCACTTGCCGGTGACCTTGTCAATAGAATACATCAATTCTTTCAGCGTACTTCGCTGCCACCATCTGATTCGTTCCTGAACTGAATAGCACCGCAGAAATCACTGTCTGGCGCTAAAAAACGGCCGGCGTTAAATCGGAGCTGTAGACTGGTCGACGCTTTCTTCGGAGAGAATTTCAAATCAGTGACATCAACGATTAAGACTCGTGTACAACGCCTGAATGGCAGAGATATAAATGCTATGTTCTGCAATTAGCATAAGAGTTAGCGAGACAAAGAGATTTCCGTGTCATTTGCGCAGAAACAAAGCCACAAAAGCTTGCCACGCCCTAAACAGAAAGGACTAAAAAGGGCAGTAAGCTGTACTCTAGGGATGTGAGCTAGTGGACAACTCACTGCCTTTTCACTCCCATATATGCGTATTACTTTTTAGAGCGCTGTCACTTACGCTAAAGTATTGACAGGTAAAGGTCCACCCATTTTTTAAATTTTATTTATCACGTGCTACTGTTAATGCGAATACAGGTTCCTAACAGTGTGCACAGGTGGAATACGCCGACGAAGCTTTCACAACGGAGCAAACGAATGTTTCTGCACACGCCGATCCCCCTTAGACTAGTCACTCTTGCCCCCTATACGCTCAATACTTTACTTTGATATCACTTCAGTAGCTTTCTTTGGCATTCACAACCAAGCCGTGGCACGTGCTGGGTAAGGGCTATGTCTGAACAGCAACCAACACAACAACGACAACGACTACGCAGCGTACGCTTGTTAGGGCACCTGGGATCTTCAATGTTGATGCTTAATTTTTTACCCCTTGTTGTGAGCTATGCCGTACAAACTCACGGAGAGGTGAGTGAAGAAACTGGCACGTGAACCACGGATGGGATTTCAGCAACAAGAAAAAAGAAACAGATACAGGTGGTGTTTACTGGTTGCAACACGGCATCTTGGAGCCATTGGCGATGAGGAAGACGTGCAGAGGCGCTCGTGCCTCGGCGAGCGCGGGGGCCGTGCAGAAGAAGCTGCGGCAGTAGACGAAGGTACTACACCGTAAGAGCGAAATTTGGGAATGGCCACTCCAGCGGCGGAGACCTCTACTCGAAGCAGCCCGCTCCCTAACGCAGCCGGCGCCACCGCGTCTGCCCGAAGAGTGCGGGTTGACGACAGCGCCACCTTCAAGAACGGAGACGGCCACAGCATCGCCTGCAAGTCCTGGAGGCCCGATGGAGAACCGAGGTGCGCAGCGAGGGCTTGAACTTGAGCTGGCTACTGTAGTCTGCGCGTCGGGGGCCAATCGGGCCGGAGAGGAGGGGCACGAGAGCTGCAAGAAAATATTAGTTTATTTCCAATACTTCAAGGACCTCAGAGGAGTGGGATTTTACTTTAGTGGTGGGTTAGGCAGGGGATTATTAACGGAAAAGTTGTTCGATTATGGCGGAAATGACGGTTGAGATGATGGGTGAGATGATGGTGGAGATGTTGAAAGATGGCTGTCCTTACAAAAAAGGAGTTGAGATGTGTCACCGTTCGGGCACGTTGGCGGATAAACGACCATGGTGTGGGTGATGTAGCTAGAAGCCCGGTGGACTGGCGTGATGACTGGTCTGCTAGATGACAGCGTATGATAGAATTTATGGAACAGGTAGAGTAGAGATACTGTGCGGCGCTCTTGTAGGCTCGGACGACCGGCTTTAACTATTAGGTGAGTGACGCTTGTGTCGCGATAGTAGCCAGGGGGGATGAATCTGGCTGTACGGTTTTGAGTCGATTGAGTGGCAGCAATTAGGTTGTGTTGATGGGGGTCCACGTATGCTAGTTGCTTCACGGGAAAAGGTGCATGACCTAGGCAGCGCTGAAGGAAGCCAAATGTGTGGTTTGCATGGTTAGTAACATATATAGTGAGAAACGCATTTGATGCCGCTGGAAATACACCCAAATATTTCAAAAGGAGACAGAAGATATGTCCGTCCCATTCATTAAGTAGCTGTGCGAAGAATACTGACGTCTATGAAAGGAAATTTGGGGTGCTTTGTTAGCGCAGCGCTGTTGTTATGTTGTCGCAATTGTCAAGTCGTATCATTTAATAGTGTTTTCTGAGTGTAAAGCCCAACCTACATACGTCTCCTACGTGCTGGGAGCATTTTAAAGTTCAGCCCTCGAAACAATGCGCTCCAGCTATCACTCTGAGCCCTAAAAGCGGTCCGACAAATTGATATTTTGGATGCACCGTGTAATGTTTTTCTTTTCCTTACGCACCTTACGTTGGCCAAGAGGCTGGCAACGGCTGCGAGATAGCAATCATCTTCGAAATAGCGATGGCTTAATACGTCACAGTTCGCCTCAAGATTTGTTTTCGATGCGATATACACGACGGCTGAGATTCGACGTTACAATGCGAATAGATAGAGCGGCGACGGAAGGACGATAGAATCGGATCGACTTGCTCTCTTGTAGCTTCGTATATTGATCGATATCAGTAGTACGACCGATCGAACCAACTCGCGCATTAACCTTGCAGGGCGCTGGTGTTTATGGCTCACGGTTTCGGGGAGCACTGCCACGGCCCCACCTACGACTTGCTCGCGCGGGAGCTGGCGGCCCTCGGATGCTACGTGTTCGCCCACGACCACGGCAAGTTGGCGGCGCACTAGACACGGATAGCACGGACGCTGAACTTCAACTGCACAGCGTCACGTTTGACGGGGACATGCGCGGCCCAGGGAACAATTATAAGGCGAAAACCTTTATAGGCTCATGACACGGCAGCGGGGATGTTCGAAGTGTCGCACTATAGCTGTCAGTCAAACTGATGACGTCATCAGTGGTGTAGTATGTCGTAGCTATATATAGTGCACCAAAGTTATCCAGCTAATTAGTGACTAGCTAATTAGTAATATTAATTAACAAGACAGTAACGGACTAATCGGTAAATTAGCAAATAGTTAATTACTTGTAGTAGCGGTTGGTGTAGTATGTCGTAACTGGGAACTCAGGTTCACAAACAATTGTGTAGTGTTTAATCAACATCTTCCCCACACATCAGTGACGCAAGCACAGACACCACGCTAAAGGCTTTCTCATCACCGCACTATAGGTCAACAAAGTGCCCCCCTGAATTTTTTTTACCACAAAGCATGACTTTTATGGCTATCATGATCATCTTGATTATCATCATGATCATCAGTCAGCCTACGCCAACAACACAAACAACATAGTCAGTGCGCTGGGCATGCTTCTGTCAGACTGCTGAAAACCTGTGCAGTTTTAAAGGGACTCTAAAGACAAAATGAAATTGGTCTGTGTCGATAGATTACCACGTTCTGATAATAAGTAATTCACTTTCATTGACAAAGAAGGTTTAGAAAAAGCTATAAAAGGTAAAAAAAAAAACGCTAGCCTTGCCACCGAAGTCGGTTCTGGCAGGTAAACTGCGGTGCGTTGAAACAGTATTTTTGTGCTGATCGCTGAGGCTAAGCTACATCGGCATTGAGTTCCAGACTGTGATCACGGAATTGTTTTTGGTCTTGACGTCAGGAGTTTGAATGGAGGGGCAGGAAAAATTTTATCAATTTTTTAGCGATAAATGCGTTGTTTGTTTCCTAGTAAAAAATATAGCCACAAATAAGCAATGCAATCGATTTTTTATTATAAGCACAAAAATCGCATGTGACACTCCTCTGTCTTTTAAAGAACAGTGCGGGTTAGCTATGTGAAGCTTTGTCTTGCACACTGTCGAGTCTAGAGTAAACGGAACAACACTAATGTAATGTCGCAGTCGGCCATGGTAAAAGCAAGGGACCCCGCGGGACTGTCAAGTCCGCTGACGTCTACGTGGACGATATTCTCACGCACGTGGACGCGGCCCGGGCCCAGTTCGCGGGAAAGGCGGTCTACCTCCTAGGCCACTCCATGGTGAGTCGAGTCTACAAAACTCTGCAGCTCCCAGACATCTTGCCGTACGCCAGACCGAATAATTGACTGTGCACCGTAATTCCATGCTCAGGTGATTTGTACTCTCGGAAGGTGTTTAAAAGCAAGCCCTTTCCTGACGCCTGTTGCTTTCACGACCAGGGCGGCCTGCTCGTCGTCCTGGCGGTGCAACGTCGTCCGATGGATTTCGAAGGCGTGGTTCTAGTGGCGCCTTTCTTGGGACCCGACAAACAGGACGGCACCTGGTTCAAGGTGGGTCAGGCTGCCTTGGGAGAAAAGGGGAGAACAAGGAAGGGAAAGGCGCTGAGGGTTTCGGCTGGCTAAGGCAGGGGGGGGGGGGGGAATAAGTGAAAATGAGAGAAAGAGGTAAAATGCAGCCGGCATACGCGAGAGCGTGCAGCACTGTCGTAACTTGTCACACAGGCGAGACGTCCATAAGATGCGGAGTAGGCCACTATAACATTTTATGGCTGACGATCGCAGGAGCCACTGTCGAGTTACTTCACTGTCCAGAAATTCGAAGGACGGCTTAAGTAGAAAAATTGGCCCTCGAATAACTTGGGTAACCCTGTAATTCATCGAAAATGAAGGACGCTTGCTAAGCATCTGAGGCTCGTCCTTGGCAGCTCCGCTACACGCTCGCGACAGCCGTTTTATATTGTTACGGGGAAATACTATGTACACCTTTACCAGCACGACCACGTGGCTATGACGTGGTATCACGTGGTCTTAAAAAACCCCATGGGATGTTCTTAAGGTCAACGGTCAACGCAAAGGTCACCCAATGTCAAAGGTCAACTAAAGGTCATTGGTCAAGTTTTTGACACCATAACTGCACCACATATGGTCATACACGGCTATCCTTGGTTGGGCTGAATGTCATTCAAGGTCATTGTGCTGCCTACTTAAAGACTGCTTTATAGCGTAGTGAAGCTTTTCGCTTCAAAGTACAACCACCCCCATCCACGCCCTCTCTGGCCCCCGCTGTTTCAGCGAATCTCCAATCAGCTGACGAACTCTTGACCGAGGCCGTATATACATGCTGCAAGTCGGCGTAACACGCGTCTACTTAGATATTGGCGCACTTGCTTTAAGTTCGTGGGCAATGGAGTGCAGAAGGTGGCAACCAGGATCTTCCACTCGCTGCTGTGAATAAGTGGCTAGTGATCCGATGCGGAGAAATAGTTTTTTTCCTGGCCACGCAGACAGCATTTTGATGGAGACAAAATGAGAGTAAAATACCTGAGCTCGGATATTGGGAGAACTTCAGAATTTCAGGCAGGATTTAATACAGAGCCCTTTAGTACCAGCCGCGGTGTTTTGTTGGATGTGGCGTTCGGCGGCTGAGCCCAAATACGTGAGACCGAATTCCGACCTCGGCGAGGGCATATTGAGAGATGCGAAATTCAAAGACGCCCGTGTGCTGTGCGATGTGAGTTCAAATAACCCCAGGTGGCCGAGGTGGATGCGGAGCCCTCCACTATACAGCGCCTCTGATAACCAGTGTGCAGCTCTGGGCCGTTAAAGCCTGCTTAACGTGACGTATTTGAACGTAACACAACAGCTCAGAACACAACACAACACACAACGCACATTACACAACGCACAGCACAAAATACAATAGAACACGACACACAACGTACAACGCACAGCACACAACATACAACACAACACACAGCACACAAGACGCAACACAAAACGACATGGAACAACACCACATAACGGAGCGTAACCTTGCATAAGATAACACAGCTCGCCTTTTAAGCTGAGTGTGACTCTGACAAGTCTAGGTACCCCTATAAATCACATTCTTCTCAGCTGCCGTCGACTTTGTCTTTCTAGCTTGCCCTTGTTCGCGTCATTGGACGCGTGCTGCCCTCCCTTCCCTTGGGCAGTGTGGGCTCCTATAAGGCCTGCAGAGACCCCGCAGTTATTGAGCGGATGGACAACGACCCGTTAAACTACAACGGCAGTCTGCGCGCCGGCTATGCGGCCGCCATGGTGCAGGCACTCAAGGTAAGACCCTCTGGCTTACAGCAGAAAAACAATTACAATATTCATTGTGTGCAGTCAGGTGCACTGCTGTGCTTGAACACAAGGAAGTAAAGGCGAATAGCAGGTTTTGTTCTCAAGCACTGATGTTCTCTTCTATTGTTCATATTTTGGCAGCGCTGAGTAAACTGGCTAGAATTCATGCGCAATCCTAAAAGATAGATATTACACGTAGTCCCGGAGTCGAACGCTCACTTCGTTATCGTTTTTATCGTTTTCGTTGCCCCTGCGTCCACTTTCTTGTCTTCGCTACCGCTCAACTTTTCTGACAGAGCTGGTTGTGGGAACATGCCTATGGAATGCGTCCGGGTTAAACTAGCACGTCCTTGGGAGTTCCAAAAATCCCTGTGAGGTATTATTTTGAGGTTCCTGCCACTAATTATTCGGGAAATGAACTGTCAGCCTTCGGTCTCGGCAAGGCTACCAACATTATAATTATAGGCATTAACTGACGGAGCATTAAGCTGTTTATAAAATATGTACTTCGCGTCGCAACCAAATATATTGCAGTAGTAACTGCTTGTTGCCAACGAACAGCGAGAAAATATCCTGGCAACGTCTGTCTCGTTCTCCGCAGCGCGCCCATGCCAGGGCGGATGCCGTGCAGATTCCTCTTCTGATTCTGCACGGCTCCGGTGACAAGAACTGCGATCCAGATGCGTCACGTGACTTCTTTGATAAGGTTTCCGGTGGCGACAAAACTCTCAAGGTGAGTGAACCCCTAATTCCACGCAGCTGGGCTCGTTTAGTAGTTCGTCATTAACTACTTGACCCGCTGCTACTGCTGCTGTGACGTTCGGCTGCTGATTTAAAGGTCACGGAATCGAAACCCGGCCACTGCGGCCGTATTTCGGAAGGGGGCGAAATGCGAGAACGATCGCGCACTGTGTAATGTTACTGAACGTTGAAGGATCCCAGGGGGCCGCATTTACTCCGGAGCCCTCCACTACAGGCCCTGCCATAGGCCTTGTGTGCTTTCATTTGAATTTGAATTGCGTTGAGTCCTTTGAATGGGGTCAATATCGGGAAGGAAATATTCAATAGGAGGTCTTAAGTAGGTTAACCCCGCATACCGTACCATGCCATGCCATGCCATGCCACGCCATACCATACCATACCATACCATACCATACCATACCATACCATACCATACCATACCATACCATACTTTACCACATCATACCAACATTAACTACACGAATACAGCGCTGAAAGACGAGGCCCTGAAATGCAACACAAAGAAAAAAGAAAAACGCAGTCGACTTAGGAGACAGCATGCAACGCCCGCAGTGTGTGCTGACACCAAGTAGGTTGACACACTAGACATTCATTCATTCATTTTCGAGGGTGAATCGCAGACTTCAGCGCAGACCATAAGTAGACTGCGTGTTACCCTGGGTATGTCTTACCTTGCAAGGTGAGATGCTGAAATTCTTCTAAATCGAAATGGCAGTTGAGAAAGGTGGGAGGCCAACTGTAGGATGAACTCAACTGCGCTGACTTCACGGCGCTGTCTACTCCGTACGGCAGATGTACAGCGGGGCTTACCACTGCCTCTTGGACGAGCCGGATGGGGTCGGGCAACGAGTCCAGAGGGACATCGTGAACTGGTGCTCGGAGAGGCTCCCTGCCCCTCCTCCTCCGTCGGCGTCGTCATCGCGGGAGATGCCGTGCGGCCGCTCTTTCGACCATCCGAGGAGCGGCGAAGAGCTGGAAGCGATGGCTTCGAGCGCTTAGGGCGAAATTCAAGCGATTCCATAGACCTTGTCTTACCTCTGTGCTCGCACGACCACCTCTGGCGCTCTTACGCCCACTCGGCTGCCTAGGTGTTCGAGGTGCTACTCGGTAGCACAGTTCCCGCGCACTTGAAGCTCAAGAGGCGCGTCGATGGAGGTAACAGCGCCGATGAGCTTGGCTGCAATGAAGCTTATTACAAAGCGTACACGTACAGGGCCAGTCAAAAGTTTCCAGGTCACAAGGTTTGCTTTCGAGCGCTTTAATCGGGCAGGTATGACACCCTCGAAGCCCAAAATCTCTATAGCGGATAGGAGAAGTATCATTACCTCTGAGAACCTTGGTGACTTTATTGCTACCATAAGTGGTGCGATATTTCGCTGAAAAGTAGACCCTGTGGCCTGGAAACTTTTTTATCAAGCCTGTGCATAAATGCAGTAAACAATGAACGAAAACAAAACTCCCTCTGGCAGGGCGTTCTTGAAATATACCTATTTTGCTTGCATTTTTTGTTCTTGAATTGTATAGTGACCCATGGGTGCATCCTGTGCAGCCACCTTCTTACCTTGGCCACGGATCTGGCGGAGGAACGGTGTGACTTGAAATCATGGGAACAGAATTTTTTATTTATGTTTTGTTTTGACTTGTCGGCGCCCTTTATAGGAGCCGGGTACTCCTTCACTAGTAACATAGTGTGGGACAAAGTTGTCGATATTGTGAAACGAACAAAGCGGGCTACGGCCAGTCCTTCCGCACATAGACGTGTTACTGGGCAAAATGTTCAGGGAGCTTCAATATGAAAAGGAACTGTTTGATTGTACGCAAAAATGAATTTCGTTGCTGTTTGCGCAATAAAGTTGAGTCTGCCTTACGGTTATTATACGACCAGAGCAAAACAACTGAAAACAGGAAAAAGTGTGCTTGTCGCTGATTGGCTGAATGCTCGCAGTATGTTCCCTTTCACATTAGAGCCACCTACATATACCACATGTATTCCGCACATAGCATATAAAGTCATGACCAACACGTACGTGTATAGACGTTATGCTCATAGTAATACCCTTGTCGCACTGAGACATTTTATCACTGCAGTGCATTCGATGCATCTTATGTGATTCGATCTCTTTCGATACGGCACAATAAAAGATAATGCCATTCGCAAAGTATAGCAACGATGATCAGTGAAAAAATTAGTACAATTAAGGGACACGAGCACGCGTAAAAGATGTGTTCGAAATTGCTGTTTAGCATTTCTAATGCGAGTTAAAACATTTTTGTGCGATACTATCTGCGTCAATATTACCGGGCATGCTGCTGCACTTTAGCCATCAAAAGCCAAGTCAAGTGTAACGTCAGCCACAAATCCGATAAATGAAAACGAATATGGCTGACACGGTGGAGCGCGGAGATGCAGCGGAGACGCGGGGGGGAGGGGGGGGGGGGTATGTATGGGTTGAGAGGACGGTACAACAGAGATAGCAAGGTGGTGAAGTGCGGGCCGCCGCGATGAAAAAGACGGGCGAATGAGTCCTGGTCCACGAAGCTTCCTGGCCGCAGGTCGCCAGGAGTAGACTGCCGAGGCCCTTGGACGCACCGAACGACATGCGCAGCGGTGGTGTCCCTCACTTGTGGGCGGCGCCTCGGGTCGGTAGGGTGGGGTCATTGAGCCGGCTGCAGTTCGTAGTGCCAGGTGGTCCGCCCTTATAAAAATGGTCTATAGACAGTCTATATACTTCTTATAGACTATATTTCTTTCCTATAGATATTTCTTTTTGTCTATTCACAGTCTATAAACTGTCTATAGACAAAAGTTTACTAAAAGTGTATGGCCATAAATCTACAGATTGTCTACAGACTGTCTATATTATTTGTATTGCCTATAGACAGTTCTATAGGGCGTGTCTATAGGGAGCCTCTATACTTTATAAGCAAAAGTCTATGGGCAAACTATAGACTGCCTAAAGAAATTTTTGTAAGGGCGGAGAGCAACGCCGAGGTCGATTCGGGTCTGGAAGGCTGGGCCACAGCCGGACGACGCGGACCAGGAACCAGCAGCCGATGAGAGACACAGGGCTCCGAAGCACGATGACCAGGAGGATGAGAGTTGGTTGGTATCGCGCACCTCCACCAAATGTTACGTGGCGGCCGGCCGAAGAATGAGGCGCGATGACCGATGGCAAAGAGATGACGTAATCGCTGCTGGCCTAGCGCCAGCGCTCCTTCCATCGCCACTGCCGGCTTCGTCGTCTTCGTGATAGCACGAACACCAAGGTCACTTCCTGATTACCAAGTTCTCCCTCTCAACAGTCTCCTTGAGGGAGGTTCCAAATGGAATACAAGCGCGTTGGAAAAACGTTGCGCATTCCAATGCGCAGTTGCTAGGCTGATCGTTTGGCAAAGTTATCCTGGACGCATAGAATATGCATTGTCTCTCCTTGTTAGGCGTTCATATCTCCGTTACTGCAATAATTGTCGTACATTTCGGCAGGAAAGCTTGAATGTTCTAAACGGTGCGGAGGACTTCTGCAAGGCGGAAGCCCATTTCGAAAGAGGGAAGAGTAGCGGAGCGTTCTTGCATTTCGAGATTTCGTCTCTCAGCGAAGTTCTGAACACTGCAGCGTGCAATAGAGTCGTGTCCTGCACGCCAATCCAGGCGTGCAATCTAGCGTGAGACTGTGCGACTAGCCTCGTGAATTCAAAAGAGGGGAAGAGCCGCCGCGGTGGCTGAGTGGTTACGGCGCTCGGCTGCTGGCCCGAAAGACGTGGGTTCGAACCGGGCCACGGCGGTCGAATTTCGATGGAGGCGAAATTCTAGAGGCCCGTGTGCTGTGCGATTTCAGTGCACGTTAAAGAACCCATGCAGGTGATCGAAATTTCCGGAGCCCTTCACTACGGCGTCTCTCATAGCCTTAGTCGCCTTGGGACGTTAAACCCCCATTAACCAAACCAAACCAAAAGAGGGGGGGGGGGGCACTCTTATTTAGTATAACATTTTGTTCCCGTTTCACTCGGTACTCTTCCAATAGTCGCTGCTCTCAGTGAAAGCTGTACAGAGAGGATGACGTCATGCTGGTCGAGGCAGAGACATGTCCGTAATGTCACTTAATTTCGTAAATGCGCCCTGCACCTTTGCTGAACGCATGGTAAGGCGCCGACGCCTGTGATTGGCGGAGCACGACGACAAGTTTGGCGGGCCTCACGAGCTTTATCGGCGCTTAATCTCGTCTCCGAAGAATGCCTGTGGCCGGATTGGGTTGTAGCATGGTCGCTCTTTCTCGACCAAACTGGTTTGCTGCGCCTGTGATTGGTCGTTTGCTTTGCCGCCTTCTGATGCTTTCGTCACAATCACATGAAACGAAAACAAACTGAAATGCTACAACATATGGCCCCTGAAAGAGTTGAACACCACCTAAGGCGATAACAGAACAAAGTTAAATTAACAGAAGGACATCAGCACCTGCTAGTGGTATTGTAAAGTTAACGCGGAATGAGCTAAATAAAGCAGCAGACGGCCAGGTCGGTTTGAGCGGGCAATTTCCGGGATATTCCGAAGAATATTCGATGCCTCAATTGAGTCGTCGTTGCGTGCTAGGGCGTACAATGGCGCCTGAACGAAGTCCTGATCACTGCCAGTAGCCTAAGTTTTTACCGCCACGTACAAATGAATCGATGGGTGTATGGATGAATGGATTGCTTGATTGATTGATTGATTGATTGATTGATTGGTTGTGATGGATATTGAATGGATGGATGGATGGATGGATGGATTGACGGATGGATTGACGGATGGATGGATGGATGGATGGATGGATGGATGGATGGATGGATGGATGGATGGATGGATGGACGGACGGACGGACGGACGGACGGACAATGGGAGCGCCCCTTTGAAACTGGGGGATGCGCCACCAGGCTATGAATTTTAGGATTTCACCTTAAAACCGTTTTTTCAATTACAGCGGTAACGATCATGGAATTAACCTTTATTACAGCTACAATTTCAAAGTGCTTTTACGTTGTACCAGTTTCGAATGACAAAACGCTCTGCATGTGTCCTTTACCTGCTTTTAAGACACGAATTATCCACTCGTCTTTCGCTGACCTCCTCTACCGCGGACACTCTTACTTTACCTGTTTTATATAAAAACCGAGTGCCTCAGCTATGCTAATTTGGCCGGCACCGATATCAGAACAGATAGCACGACATTCGACCAAAATATCTTCGATTCTCTCTTGGGACTAATCCCACTTTCTGCATCAACCGTCCTGCTGGGTACATTTCCTTTTATATCATGGCGTCTTAAGGCATCCTGATCTGGCTTCGTACAGCAGAGCACCGCCTTTAATTATGAAGTGAATCCTTTCTGATATCGCATTTTTCCATTCTATATAAGTGCACAGTCGGCTTTTTTTTCATACACGCCATGGTGGCTCAGTGGATTTGGCGTTCAACTGTTGATCCGAAGGTCGCAGTATGAAATCCTGGCCGTGGCGGTCGCATGCAAACTGCTAAAGCTGTGCGGTGTTAGAGCACGTTGCAGAACCCCAGGCTGTGTGAATTAATCCGGAGCACTCCACTTCCGCGTCCCTCACAGCCATGTGTCGCTTTGGGGTGTTAATCGCCGCATGCGACATACTGTTTCTTTCCCATCGAGTTTACCCAGTTCTTACTCTTTACCTTTTTAAGCTGCCTTTTGAGAATCTTTATTATTCTTGTTAGGTACCCTGCGTTCTTATAGGTTGGCTTCCTATTCCTTTACCGCCGCTGTGAGTCAGCGCTCTTTCAAAAAATTCACTTAAATACGCTAGGCCTTAGTCGTTCTTCATACCATATTTTCAAATCTAAGGTCTGACGAAATCTCGTCTGGTCGGGTAGTAACTCATTTCAACAGAAAAAAGGCAGACGCCGACCAATGGTTTTTGTCAAAACAGACGTTTCGGCTTCCATACGGAAGCCTTGAGTGAACAAGGCTTCCGCATGGAAGCCGAAACGTCTGTTTTGACAAAAACCTTTGGTCGGCGTCTGCCTTTTTTCTGCTGAAATGAGATACCATATTTTACTCTGTGCCTCCCGCGCTTCTGACACAACTAACTGTTGCGTCCCTTGTCGGTGGAAAATGTTGCTATTCTCGCAACAAGAATTTGCTTACTGAAGACATTCTCATGTCTTCTTGCGCATTTCTGTGGAGAGCGCATAGTACTAGTTTCTATACCTTTACAATTATTGAATTTTTACTTTTCTGGTTACCTTCAAATCACCCTGTATTCGCAAGTACGAGGAAAAGAAAAAAATGAGGCAAAAAAAGTTTTTTTTCCTTTTCTCTGAACCGCTGACACATGCATATTGTAGCGGGACGGCGGGCCCGTCCAGGTAAATCCACAGGAGGACGCAAGAGACCAGGAGGAACGCGACCGGTCGCGGTGATTCTTTATCGCCCTCTCCCTCCGCACCTCCTCTTCGTCGATGCAGGGCACTCGGACGGCGGTGATAGGTTGCCTGCCGGGCGCTCTATCCCGTTGCAATATGTATGTATCCTTCTGAATAAGAACTTGGACAACGCTTTACCAACCCTTAAGGATGCAGTCAAGAGGTCAGTAGCACAGGTTAATAATAATAATAATAATAATAATAATAATAATAATAATAATAATAATAATAATAATAATAATAATAATAATAATAATAATAATAATAATAATAATAATAATAATAATAATAATTGGTTTGGGGGAAAGGAAATGGCGCAGTATCTGTCTCATATATCGTTGGACACCTGAACCGCGCCGCAAGGGAAGGGATAAAGGAGGGAGTGAAAGAAGAAAGGAAGAGAGAGGTGCCGTAGTGGAGGGCTCCGGAATAATTTCGACCATCTGGGGATCTTTAGCGTGCACTGACATCGCACAACACACGGGCGCCTTAGCGTTTTTCCTCCATAAAAACGCAGCCGCCGCGGTCAGGTTCGAACCCGGGAACTCGGGATCAGTAGCCGAGTGCCCTAACCACTGAGCCATCGCAGCAAGGGTTTGAAATGAGTTTGCTGTTGGCATGTCTGTTAGGTGCAAATCATGTTGCAAAGACGACGGAGCTATAGAACTAGAGCAACTCAGCGCAGCGACGGTACATTTCGCAGGAAAAGGTACAGCGGAAAAAAGACAGGACCAAAGGAGCGGACAGACACAGGCGCTGGTATTTTGTCACCTCTGTAAAGACACGTCCGTCATTGGTGTTTTCTGAGTGCTAAGCCTATTTACCGTACACGACACCCGCAGCTTAGCGCAGAGCTGGTGGTCTTCTTTGTTGTCTCCTGTAACGGTGTTTCGTGAGTGTTTTTATTCAGCGTCTTCCATGTAACGGGCACCTTTTTTAGCTCAGCCGACGAAACAATTTTCCATATCCTTAACCGGCTTGTACTCTCATCCCTGAAGGCATTTCGACAAATGGACATTTGTGATGCACTGGGCACTGTTTACTCTCGCTACACATCTTGCGTCGACCAAGAGGCCGCTTAATGGCTGCGAGATAGCTATCTTCGTTCAATTGCTTTTGAAAAAAAGCGATGGTTTAATACGTCATATTTTGCGTCACGATTTGTTGTTTTCGACGCGGTACGCGAGGGCAGAGATTCGATGTTATAATATGAATAGATAGAGCGACCACAGTGGGACGATGGAAGCGACTCTACCTGCACCCTTCATAGCTTGCAGTTAGAGGTAAACAAAGAGTAATGTAAGCGCTACGGTCGTTCGGACCAACTTGTAACTTCACCTTGCAGGGCGCTGGTGTTTATGGCTCACGATTTCACCGAGCGCTGCCACGCCCCCCCCCCTAACGATATGCTGGCAGGGGCATTCGTTGCCCTTAGGTGTGACGTCTTTGTGCACAACCTCGGCAAGTTGCTCGAGCTAAAGCGGCAGTGTTATTTCTACTGAACATTTTGCGGACGGGAAATAAGTATCCAGACGCATTGAAACAGCAGTCGGAAAATGTACTGGCAGATTAAACTGACCAAAAGACGCGGGTTCGATCCCGGCCGTGGCGGTCGAATTTCGATGGGGCGCAATTCTAGAGGCCCGTGTGCGGTGCGATGTGAGCGCACGTTAAGGAACCCCAGGTGGTCGAAATTTCCGGAGCCCGTCACTACGGCGTCCCTCATAGCCTGGGTCGCTTTGGGACGTTAAACCCCCATATACGTAAACATAAGATTGAGCTGACTTGAGCGTTGAATTTAATATAATTTATTTTCCAGAACAACTGGAAGGATTTCCAGGCAAAAAGCTGCTTTGCAGCTTGACAGGGCCCCGAAAACAGGGCCCCGATAGCAGTGGCTTCGACATATCAGGTGTTGGAAATAAACATAAGAAAGATACAACAAATGAGAAGAAAAATACACACTATAAAATACAAATAATGAATACACTTAATGAATACAATTGTATGGTTAAAACTATAGATTGCAGTCTCGTCTAGTGGTAAATAATACGTAATCAAGAAATACAAATGTAATAGAATCCCAAAGATGTACTTAATAATCACTAATACATTTTTTGAACATATGTGCATACATGAAAAGCAGAATATACACATCGAATTGTATGAAATAATCAAAATTTTAGAGAAATGCACAAAATTGTCTCGGTAGATCACAGTGCACATAAAGAATCAGAAGTAATGGATACAAAAAAAATACCTCACAACTCGTCAAAATACCGTCGCAGTTCGTTGAATATGAAATTTGTGGTATGTTTATATTTGTTGAGTACATGCGGAAGATTGTGCTGCAATGTATGGAGTTTATAATTAGTTCTAAAATGAGAAACAAACCAAGTATCCGTGCTGCGGGTATTAGCAGAAGTATGTTTAGTTTTTAGGGACGCTCCGTTCATATGTAATTGTTTTTTTTGAACGGCACTTCTCTAAAATTTACATGCTTTTCAAACGTTTCGAAGTGGTGAAAAAGGGTTCCTCTGTCTGCAAGCGCAGTCGTGTTCCCCGAAATTTTGAACTACTACGTGATGTCAGTGGACGTTAAAGAACCCCATGGTGTCTCATTGAATGCGGAGCGCGATACACATGATGCATGTGGAAGACATGCGCTCCATGTGCTTCATGTCAGTGCCAGCCAGTGTAGTCTCCTCTAACCCAGAACACTCCAAGTAATTCATTGTATTCTGACATCATCACCCTCCATTCGCACCCTCACATCTTTTACTTTTAATTTCCCTCTTACCCAGTGTGGAGTTGAAAACCAGGGTCACCTATAGCGCCGGCCGACCTCTCCTCTTTTCCTTTCATTAAATTACTTTCTCTCTCTCGGAGCCCTCCACTACGGTGTCTTCCAGAGCCGACGTGTTTCTTCAGGACGTTAAACCCCCGTAATATACAATTTTAATTTAAGTTGGAAAAGGATGCCATGCAAAAACTTAAAAAACACACGACGTTTCGGAACCAGCTCGGTTTCTTCATCAGGTGTGACTGCGGGCAAGTTGCAGCTTAAAATTTGCTGTTGACAACAACACGATATTGCGTGCTCTTATATCGCACAACTTGTTTTTAGCGTTTGAAAAGCTATTACATATCGGGCAAAGCACCTTAATGTCATAAAAGGTGCCTTGAGCGTCGTATAGGTAAACAAATAAACAAATCTGAAAAGGATCCAAACTATAGGCTTTCGCCGGGGGTAATGCAGGAGCTCGCGAGAAAAAAAAACACGGCTGGTAGCGCAGCCTTAAAATAGACGGATAATCTGAAGACCATCGCTGCTGACACAGTGAATTAATTTGGTTCTTTCTTTCGGTATCTGTTGTGATATCTCGAAGGTACCATTCGTCGTCAGCTTGGAAATACAGGCGGGCAAAGTTTTCGCGAAACGAGACATGTTTACAGCTGCCTTCCTACAACCCACTGCGGAACTGACCCGTCGACTCGGCACAGTGAAGGTTTGGGCGAATTGGCTATAGAAACTATGTTGTTATTCGCGCTGCAGAAATGCGATGACATTGTTGAAAACGTGTAAAAAGGCGATTGACAATATTAGGCCATGATCAACGCTGTCCTTTAGAAAATGATCTACTGGAGTCAAAGAAATGCATGGACTGAGAGTAGAAATGTGGGCTAATTGGCTCTATTGCTGCAAGACAACCAAAAGCGAATGTTTTTTCGATATGTTTGAGTTTGAGATGTTGACAGATTTCATTCAATTCTAGGGAAATATCAGTCGGATTTTCGGAACAAACAATGGTACACGAAAGAAACATTTGGTTGCTAGTCAGCGCAAGTGTGTGTCCCGTTCCCTTTGTTCCGCCTCAAGCGCTGGTACATACTCTCCGTCAACATCAACCAACCAGCCCGCATCGGCCCTCTCACGGTATAAATAATCGGGGTCCAGTATAGGAGGTGCATTTTCAGGCGGCACATAAAAAAAGGATGGAGGGACAGGGTTGAGACAAACGCCGGTCTTCAGTTGAATATTTATTGAAAACATAGAGGGAAGTTTAGTAGGAACATGCGCGGCCCCGGGAAAATTTTTGTTTTGTGACCAGAAAGCGTATGGTTTATTCGCAGTTATAAATAAAACGGAGGTCCTCATTATGCGCTCCGCTTGAATTAGGGCCCAAAGAGGCAAAGAATATGGTGGGTTTAAAACTTAATACGAAGAAATCTGAAGTAATGTTCAGTCTCAGAAGGCTAAGGCAACACTTCTACTTATGGTCGGTATGTATCGCAGATCCGGACCACGAGAGCGAAATAGCTGGAATAAGAATGAAGGGGGGGGGGGGGGGGGGGCATATGGCAGGTTCTTCTCAGATCATGAACGCAATTTACCAATATCCCTCAAAGGGAAAAGTGTACTCACCTACGGGGCAGAAACGTGGAGGCTATAACGAAAAGGGCTCAGCTTAAGTTAAGGACAACGCAGCGAGCCATAGAAAGAAAAACGATAGGTGTAACGTTAAGAGACCGGAAGAGACAGAGTGGGTGAGGGAACAAACGCGGTTTTATGACATCCTAGTCGAAATCGAGAAGACAGGTGTCAATCACGTGCTGTAGGGAGATCCAGCTGCACTTCTATTCAACTTCCTGCGGGCGACTCTGGCCTCAGGACGCTCCACTGCGAAGCCTTTTAAAGATTACTCTTTGAGATGTGATTTCAGGTGTTACTTTCATGCTTAGCTGTAACCGGCTACATAAAGAATGCATGAAAAAAATATTAAACGAAGACGTTATATCCCAACTCAACCAACCCAGTCGTTCCACAAAGACGAAGTCGTAGCGCACAATGCACGCGCCACAAGTGACATGCAAGATGCGTTTATCACATGCAGTCACCGTGAATGTACAGAAGTGCAGACAATGCCTCGCTCGTAGCTTCGAGGGGACTCTACACGCACCCAAATCTAGCTCATGATGCCAGAGTTCGCCCTCGCAACTGCTCTCCCAAAACGACCTTGAAGGTGGAGCGTTTCGCATTGATAAGCAACATGGCGAGGGGGATCGGTTGGCAAGATTATCTTAGAACCGCTCTGAGGCATTATCTTTCCGTGAACTCAAGTCTGTGCTACGTCTCCTGCGTGGCAATGATGGCCAGACATATCTGTAAGGCAGCGGCCGCTTGCGACATCTGGGAAAAAGTTGCGAGATGCTGATCTACGAGATTTCATCTCGCAGCTAAGTTTTATCCGTGAAGAGGAATTAATGTAACCGGAAGGCGCTCATAAAAGAAAAAAAAAGACCCTTGACTCGACGAGTAACCTTTCTGAAACAAGTGGAAGGCGTAGTACATGAGTGTTTGAAACTTGTTTTTTTTTACTATTTTCTTTGCAATGAAATTGCCGTCCGAACCGGTTGAGCGTAAGTTTCATTCATGCCACCTGCGTGATGGCGTGCAGCCGCGCTCGACATGAACACTCTTTGGCTTTCGGGCGAGTTTTGTTTTATAAAATGGCTGTGGTTTACCTCTGGTTAAACTTGGAGTGACGCGACAGCCACGCTGACCTCGCGAAGTGGCTTGCGTAGCGTAGTACAAAAACTTCGGAGCACTCTTGGAAAAGAAGCACGAATTACCGAGCACTGTGTCGATCACGCAACAACACAGCGCAGTCGCATCCTTTCAACTGCGGTTCAGCTTTGAAAGGACAGCGGAAGAAGGGAATTGAAAAAGCAACGCAGCCAAACCTTCCTGCATCATGAAATTAACATTCAATGAAACACATGCACGAGACGTGCTTGTTTGTTTGTGCACGAGGCAGTTGATGAGTCTTAACTGAGAAGTCGTAGTTGCATGTAGCGTCGGCTTTCACTGGCGCCTGTAAAGAAGTCAGTGGTACACTTTCTCATCGCGGCGACTAGCTCGATGAGCTGATTCCTCCACTGTACGAACAGCCATGTTTTACCGCTTTCTTGAATCTAAACATGCGTCAAGCAGCGTTTTTGCGATGATAATTTCCGTGTTTTTTTTATTTGAATCCACTAGTTTACACATTTATTAGTTTGCTTTTACTGACAATCTAAAGAAGTCGCGCGACATTTTTTTAGAAGCACTTCGCAGGATGTTTTCATGAACAGGATGCAAAACCTTAAATTAACCAGCCGCTGTGGCTCAGCGGCTGTTGATGAGTTCCACTGTGACAGGTCAGCGCATGTTTAAGATTCCCAGGTGGTCTAAATGAATCCAGAGCGCGCCACAATGGAGTCTCTCATAGCCCATGTGCCGCTCTCCTTGGTCGTCACTTCTCATGAACTAATAAAAATGAAGGTTGTTAAGCTCTAATGAAGGTTTCCATATTTCTCTTGTCTAGGATCTCGCTACATTTCGATGTATAGGCATAGACTCCATCAACGGTGTAGCGCAGTCGCAGTCGATGCACTAGCGCTGTTCGTGCCATAGTGAAAAAATTAAGCGCACTGTTGGCGATCCCGACATTGCTCCCGAAGTCCAGAAGGGGAAACTTGAAGAAAAAAAGCCTTAAATTTATTCCTCTCGCTCTTTATCATATCTTCATTTGAGTTTCATGTGCACTGCAGTAAAAACGTGGCTTTCCGGCCATTAAGTATCTGCATACGTCGACCTCTTTCTCGTGCTTTCTCTTGACTGTAGCAATGCCCGTCCCCAGTGTCGGTAAGTGCCATGTGGTGATAGGACAACGACACTAACAACAACAACAACAACAACTAAAACGACAACGATGGCGGTGACGACGACGACAACAACAACAACAAGGACAACGACAACAACGATGACGACGACGACAACAATAACGACGATGACGATGAGGACGGCGACATAGACAGCGACATAGACAGCAACAAGACAGCAGCAGCAGCAACAACAACAACAAACAGCAGCAGCAACAACAACAACGATGACGCCAACAACGACAAGAACAGCAATAGTGCAGGGAAAAGAAAAGCGTGTAGTGACGCGTAGAGCCACTAAATAAAAACATTTTATCTAGTGACTCTAGTGACGCATACGGATGCGTTATAGCAGCTGCTGTGCAAACCTAACGCAGTCGCCTTGGAAGATATCGATGTCTGGCGCTTGGAACGACTTCTTCAGTAAACAGGCGTCCATAGAGCAATCAAGAGGCTCTGTTTGGAAGCAGTAGCTACAAATGGAGAAAAGGAGAGGTTTCAAATGAAAGGCAGACATTTAAGCCTGAGCTACGATCTCGAAGCCTCTTACTCACCACCAATAACAATGTTCATAATTGGTTAGGAGGAAATAAAATGCTTAATAAACGAGCAAATGCTGCACTCTCATCGAACACCTGAACCGCACCGTGAAGGAACGGATCAAGGGAGGCAGTGCACTGGGGTCACTATATTATGCACCGTGGCAGGAGGAGAGGGTAGTAAATACTATTATGACAGAAGAAATTGGACGGAAAAGAGTTGCGAATGCACGGAAGCACACGACAAATTGGACTTATGAGCGATGCGTAAGAGTTGTAATAAGGGAGCTTTCTTTGTAGCCGTATGGCTGCGCTTGGGTGGATGCCAATGAGTAATTACTCCATTATTACAAATCTACTCCAGCTTGGGGTATTCCTGTAAAACATTTGACCAATCGATGCGTAAGACTGCCTGGAGAGCTTTTCAATCCCCTGGACAAGTGCCCAGTATGGATACCTTCGACAATGGCCCGCTGTGGGCACGCGCCAGTCTTACGTAAACATGCATAGCGGGGCATTCCGCAATGCGATGCAAGGCTTAGGGTGCTCCAAGAGGCAGAGCGAGATGAATGCGCTTTTCTGAACGGATCGTGGTGGTTAACGCTGTTTGGCGCGTGGAACACTAAAGTGACATTGGTATGCAGCCTTTAATTGTAGGCTGCCGTGGTGAATGGCTCAATAAACTCGTTGTCTCGCTATTGCACTGCATATAAAACAGGAAATAAATGTAAAAGGATCACGTGGTTGCACTGATTACCACGCGGAATACTAAAGTCACATTAGTATGCAGCCTTTAATTTATGGCTGCCATGGCGAATGCCTCGGTAAGTTTGCTGTCTCGCTACTGCACTGCAAGCAGGCAGCGTCCGATTTCGATAACGGCATGGCTGTTCGTAGTATACTGCTGAGGCCTCCCCTGCTGCTTAGCATTGTCTAAGTTCGACTGCGACATCGACACCTTGAACTTTTCTGGTGTTTCTAATTTACCCAGAGTGCTAGAGAACGCTAACAAAGGTATCCTGACGAGTTCTTGCTTTCTTGAGAAGGTGGAAGCGCACACAGGTAATTAAGACAAAGAGATAACGGAAGGTGCTGGTGTCTGTTCCGTCTTAACTCTCTGAGCGCATTTCCGCGCTCTCAATATTTTAACGCCAACTAGCGTTTGTTGTACTCGGCCTTTTTATTAGCAATTAAGGCTACGCAGAAACATATTCATGTAGCCTGAATGTACTTTAACACGAAGAAATTTTTTCGCCTGCTTGATGAGCTACCTTTTTGAAGCAAGAACAGTGAGCTTCCCTAAACCATCGAACCACTGAGGCATGATTACTGATTGAGCATAACACCTAAACGACAGAAAAAGGCTACGCCAAATGAAATTTTTTACCTTGACAATACCCCCTATAGTCTGTGTTCTCGCGATGTGATCTTCTTTTCTGAAATGGGCCTCTAGTCTACAGCTGTGCGCCTTCGCAGATGCTGCTCTGTGGCTCTTTCAGTGACTGTCACCATCCCCAAACACGGCGAAAACTAGACCTACAGGAGATTTCGGCAATATCGGGCACCAAACCATATTACAAAAATTAAACGGTCTCAACTGCGGAAGAAAATCTTGAACTTCCTGAAGACCTTTTTCTTCAATCGCACAGCCAAAATAGGAACGGAGGAGATCTGTTCACTAATAATACCTATGCAAAGACACACCGCAGGGCTCCGCACTCTCCAAGGATTTTCAACACAGCAATGCTAAATTTAGTCAAATAGCTCTTAACCTGGGGAGATATCGGTTAATCTTCTACGGATACGACATCACCATATGGGCTACACAGGAATCCTTGGTGCAGAAGAAAGAAGCTCTGCAACCAACTATAGACCTGGTTGAGGAATTGGTCGAAGAGAACGATCTTCAGTACTCCCCAGAGAAATGCGAACTTATCAGGCTATGCAGGAATTACAGGTCCCTTGAGAAACAGAGCTATACTGGAAAAAGGCGAGCACACTTTTCATTAGGCTCTCTTACTCACACAGAGTAATACCCCTGTCACACGGGCACTTGTAAGGCCTTAGAAATTAAGGTCCTTTGCCCCAAAGGCGCGTGACGCGCATCTACACGGCAAAGCGTCGAGACCTTTGCGATAAAGGTCCGTAGCAATAAAGGCGGCCGTCAGCGGCCTTAAAGTTGCTTAAAGGAGCAACCCAGACGGCAGCGCCAGCTAGCGAGCTCAAAGAATAAAAAATTGACGCAATTTTAATTTTGAAACCGTAAAAAAATATCTAATTTATCTTATTTAATGGTTAATTTTGCGTTACAGTGCACTTAACCGTAGAGGAGGCTATGACTAAAGACATCCACACTGCTAAGAAAGGACTTGAACGCTTTTCAGCAGCCTCATCGACACACACGTGCTTGCGCATCTCGCTTTGCTGTTTTTTCTTCGTTTGCTCTTTGTTGTGTGCGTGTTTTGAGTCTGCTTGTGTGCACAAAGACACAAGCAACAAAGCACGCTTCTTGAACACAACGAGGAGCCGAACGGAAAAGTGCGCCTACCGTGGTCGGACCGAGAACGATGAAAAAAAAAAACAACTTTGTTTCAAAATATCCGTTTCTCACCGTCAGAACACTCGTTTATTATCGTGATAGCTACTTTTTCCAACATAAACGAATGCACTCTTAGCTGAAGTGCTACCGTCTGCTTTAATTTCATAATGTTACTAGCGCCGCTTCACACACAGCGGTGACTTTTGGCATTCACGGAGGCCGCGTTCTAGCTCCTTTAGATTTGTCGCGTAGCAGCGTCGCTGCTCCTTTTCGGTTTTCCTCGTTTAGTGCAGTAAGACAACTTTACGGCAAAGGCCGAGAAGAAGTCCAGTGTGACAGGGGTATAACATGGACCCCTGGACACGAAGGTCTAGACGGAAACGAGGTAGCAGACGTGTTTAGCATACCGAAGACGTACTACCGGAGACGTATACCGGTTTACCGGACGCCGGCTGGGCACGCGCAGTGGCTCCCCCTCACCCCAACAATGCAACTGCGCATGCGCAGGCGGAGTCCGGTAAACCGGTATACGTCTCCGGTAGTACGTCTTCGGTATGCTAAACACATCTAGTTTTTCCAAACACTTCACGCAAGCAGGAAACCACTGCAAAAGTATTGTTCTATCCAATCTGTTCTCTCCGTTCCTGCTTTCGCGCCAACAAAAACTGCTAGTAACAGCGCATGCCGTTGAGAAGAAAATACATTTCTCTGTCTAACGAGCTAACCTTCTTTCTCTGTAATAGGCAGGAATGCCACAACGATCTCGCAAAGATTGTAAACGCTAAACACTGGCCGCATAGGCATGGGACACCAACGACAGGGTGAAGCTGGCTAACCATAGATTATTTGGTTAGTTATGCTTATTTTTTGAGACCAGTATCGAAAGCTATAGTAGGATACAACTTTAAAAGAAACAGCAATTGTTAACAATGGGCGTCCTGCAGTTGTCTGCGGCGTCCTGTATTACTCCGCCAGCCAACCACAGCAGTAAACAAAAAAAGCATGTTTAATGTGTGACTTTATTAAACAAGCCAGACATCAAAATTGTAGAGCTTATTTTTTTCTTCTGATTAGCTTCTTGTCCAGGCAACAAGAAAAGTTTTAACAACGGACGACTTTTATGTCGTGGAAGAATTCTATGCGGCGGCCTTAAATGTGGGCGGAGCTTCACTGCTGACTTGAGTTGTATCCGACTGTATAGTTAAGATATTGTGGATGAGAAGACGAAGAAATTGTTCTATATCAGAACGCAGCCTTCACGTCTCTGCAGTTATTTGGTTCTTTGTGCCATAACCAGGGAGGTTCCGCTCCCTTTCTGTCGCGGCGATGGAAGTGGAGGCTTCTGGGCTTTATTCAGAACCCGGTGGGTCGGCAGTGGCCGCCCAGAGAAAGCGCCTCTATCGCCCGAGTGACTCAAGCAGCCACGACACTGTGATCTAAACTCGGCGCCAGGTGATGGCTCCTCGACCGACGACGGGTTCGTACGGGTCGTTAGCAAGAAGGCCAAGCGCAGACTGCGCAGAGAAGCCGAGTCGTCCTTATCAAGCCCGTCAACTATTATCAGGGTCTGAAGTGCCCCGGCACATACAGTCTTATTTGTGCCGCAGCACCCAACCGGCAACCTGAACCTCTATGCACCTGGAAAGCCTCGTACCGCGAGGGATGAAAGATGTGGGAGTAAAGCCCTATAAATTCGTCGTTTCCATTGATGTCATGGGGCGGAGCGCACTAGAAAGTTTGACCGCCACCACCAAACTCGGTAATGTCACTATCCGCCCCCTTATCCTCCAAGACAGCGGCACTACGGCTGGCGTAATTTACATCGACAACATCGCCATTTGTGACGACTATTTGCCCATGCTCATCAAGCCGGCGCAAGCCCAGCGTTCTTGGGCAAGAACTCTGAAAATTGGAAAATGGTAAGACACTGTTATAGAAACATTGAAGGCAATGATACATTACTCGGATATTTAGGAAAATATTTCTTTTAAACTGTTTTCAGCGATCGCATCGAATAGTTAACATTGTCATAGAAAACCAATGTGGAACGCTTTTGAAGGTAACAAAAACGTTAACAGAAAAAAAAATACAAGACTGCGGTCGGATGATCTGCGGACATTGTTGTAGTGAAATCTTACATTAAATGAAATAATTGCGTTCATAAACGGTTTCCCGCTCAAAAATGCTTTTGTCCAGAATTGCTGGGTATGACCAACAGCATTTCAAATCCACAACAGCATTTCAAATCCAAGTTCAGCGCCTTGGAAAGTTCAAATGCATCAAGCTGACCTTCAAGGGTAACTGTATGCCATCATACGTGAAGGTTGGCCACTTTCGACACCCAGTTCAACCTTTCGTCCCTAAGCCGCTACAGTGAAAGAAGTGCATGAGGGTCTGTCACGTGAGCCGCGTGTGCAGTTCAACTCCATCGTATGCCCAAGATGCTCCCAGCCACACAGCAGCGATATTTGCCGCGCGACTGCCGTGACGCGCGGCAACTGCCGTGGCCTACACGGCTCTTCCCCCAAAGACGGTCCCCGTGTAAAGACTGAACTGGCGGTACTCAAGCAAATGGTGCGAGGCCATTCTACGCTCAAAGAGGCCGCTGCAAAGGTGAGACCATGTCGCTCTCGCCGCCGAAGGTCCTCAAAGAAGGCAATCGATTACCTTTGAAGGGAAGCCTTCAGGAGCCACCGCAGGGCGTCCGCCTTCTCCAACAACAGCACTAAATAAAGGGAGCCGGCTTCTGGTGACGCCGGACCTACTGCCTCAGGTATTACTTCGCCTCCAATACCGAAGCCTTGTAGTACGCCCACTGGGTTAGGGCCGTTGCCGCATTCCCAGTGTCCAACGCCTACAACTGCTCCATACAAGACACGATTCGGACCATGGTCAAAATCTGTTAGTGACTGCAACGCTCACGCCCTTGATGAATGGCATGCGTGATCTGTTTTCTGGCCTGTGCACGCCAGAAGTACAACGCGCGCTGCAGGTACTGGACGTGCTACATTCAGTTCTTGCGGCTCAACTCAAATGCAGCTCGAAAGGTTGCAGTTGAATTTCTAAGCCAACAACCTGCACGTGGCCAGAGCGACTCGCTGGAGTGGGACAAATTGTGACTGTGCTCCTCAACCCTTCTCCCTTCTCAATCCCTTCATCCCTCCTCCCCAGTGCAGGGTAGCCGACGGGAACACCCTTCTGCTTAACATCCGTGCCTACCATCTTCCTCTATCTCCATGTTATACGCCAGGAGGGCGATGAACGCGCTACCATAACAGAGTAATTTCCTTTTTTCCGCAGTTGAATCCCAAAGCTAAATTTAGTTAATTAATCTTTCGATTATAGAGCTCTGTAAGGTGCATAGTGTCCGCCATTCTGACGAATCCACCTGCACAGATCGCATCCCTCACGGCTTTTGAAAGAAAAATTTCTATTCAGTCATTTAAACTGCTAAATAGCTAGTCGTGGAGGCTATTATCGTTCCGAATCTTATTAATGCGCCAACATTGGAAGGGTCTGCTAAAGCGTATGTCACCGTCACGTGTGACGTGTTGAGAACATTGTGACGTCATCTCAACCTGCCCACCATTTCAGTGGCAACCTGCTCACCGCGGATTGTGAGATAACTGCCCACGGTGGCAGGTGGCAGTTAAATTAATGACCAGCCGCAAGAGGTCGCTCTGGAAGAGCCACCTGGGTCTCACAAGCCCCACCGGTGGATGTATTTGAAACAGCCACCTATCGGGGCAGTGGCGCATCGCTTAACCACTGCACCATTTCTTGTATGAGTGTAAAGTCGATAATGACTAATTGCGCATATATGGGCGTTAATTAACCCTTTAACGCTATCGCGTCACACCCTTGAGGTGGAGCTACTACAGAATAAGCAGCAACAGAAAACGCTAACGCATTCAAACGATTCAGCTTGATCGCCATACAGGTTTATTAGTGCGAAAGCCCTATTGCGATGGGCGAACCCCGAGCAATATCTTGGGATGTTTGTATGCTTACGGCGTGTGTGGGTTCATGCCAAATGAAATATTAAAAATAAATGCAGTAAATATCCGCGAGTGGGATTGGAACCCGCGGCAGCACGAACAGATCAGCTTCGCTGGCCACTGCGCGAGAGCACTTGGCTATCGCCGCAGTCGAGCAGGCCTTGTGTTAAACTGCAACACACTCTCGCGCTGTTCATGACACATCATCTTCATCAACTAATACAACTGTCGAACTAATATTCGCACTTTAAGCTATGTGGCGTCAGTGACAGAGAGATGTGCGCTGCATGCGTTGGCGTCCATTGGGGCAGAAACAGGAACTAGAGCAATGCGCATTGTCACTCACAACAATGCTGCCGAAATGCAGTATTAGAGCATGGGCCGACGGCGTACATTGGGCAATTTGTCACCGGTGATGAAAAAGTTGAAGAGCCGCATACCTGGCTCCCTGGGTCTGTGGACACCTCAATCGCGCTTTCAGGTACGGGGCGGTGGTGCCCTACATAAAAAAAAAACTGTGCTTTCGAATAATATTTCGTGCTCAGCAATGCTAAACCCCCGGCCAATTTTTGTTCTTCGTCATACACCCGAACAGTTCTTGGCACATTTTCCATATAATGTAGAGACATGTGGATTTCATTATCATTGAGAAAAGTAAATGGCAGTGCAGTCTGGCCTCATAGATCAATGAACTCAAATAACTATTAATGACATAGCAGTTTACTTCTGAACGCGGCGGGTAGTTGTGACAGTTTTCTTTTGTTTTCTGCTCTTTTCTCGCTTATGAAAGCTTCGTTTTCTCTGAAAGTAGCCTCATTACCATCGGTGCATGGTAGTTTTTCTGCAGTGTCCCTTCAAAGTGATCTCCAGTGCATGCAGACATTCCAGGCGTCCCTCTCCTTGAGATGAGTGGTGCGTTACTGAAAAGGCACAAGCACTGTGTTCGTCGCACCCGGTCTGACCGCAGTGCATAACCCGTCTGCGAAGGAGCGGGCGAAGTTGTTGCGGCCAGACGGCAGAGGTCAGCAACACGGGGAATGTTCTTCCTGCTTCCTGCAGAAGGATAGAAACGATAAAAGCAGAAGAATGCCGGCAGTAAAGGGTATTTTCGGAAGCGGTGCTGTTTCGGGCTCGTTTATACGCTCTCGTGCTTTCAGTATGCTGTTACCCTCACACCTCTACCCGTTAAAAGAACAGTTATGTAAAGAAATAATGAAGAGACACGTTTTGTTCAGTGTGCCAGCTTCAGAATTATCTGCTGCTTCCCTCTTAAACCCACTCTACTCTTATACTTTGGTTTCGGTTACTTGGGGCATCCAAAGGAGCAAGAATCTCTTTTTTTTACGCTTCGCCATCACGCCTTTGTTTATCCGTCGAGGAGAGCCCCAAATACCACGTGGCTACTTAAGAAAGACCATAATTTCTGGTTAGTGCCTCTAGGCAGTTTGTTCCGCTTCTCCCGACTTTCCTCTTCCTGCAACGTAAAAAGAGAAGCGGATAAGAATCAAAGCGCGCGCTCCGTTTGGAAGAGGGGACCCGGAGCGTCGATTGGCAAAGAGGAGGAAAGCAGGCGAGAAAAAGATTGCTACTTCCGTCACGTCACACCACAACGTCACTACCGGTTGGCGCGCCGCCTCCGCCGCCGCCGTCAGGAAACAAAAGCGAAACAAGAATCGAGTGCAGCGCGCCAACAACCTGCCTTCAAAACCGGAACGCGCCGCGCCAGCCGCGCACTTGGCATCGCTCCGCCGAGAGCGACGCCACAGTAACGACTCCGCTTCCCGGCATTTAACTTCGTTTTTAAGTTCATCCGTCAAGTTTGATAGAAGCTTATCAATTTGATTGTCTCCGGAGATATTTAAAAGCCTGTTTTGTCTGTGTATTGACTGTGCTACCTAAGTGGACGACGACGAGGCGCGGTGACGGTGCGCGCACTTTAGCAGACGACGAAGAACGGCTGTTGCAGACGACGGACGACAGAAGCAGTGGATGTGTGCCGCTTCCGTCTTCTGGATATACCACCGGTATCTAATCAGCGGTGTGTGCACTAAGTGCACGAAAGCATCCGGCGTTTTTAGTCAGAGCTGAGAGGAGGGGAAGCAGCTGGAAACGAAAGGAATCTCGGCCCCATGTTCTCACGCATCGGAGGACGCCGCAAGAGCTGGTCCACCATGTCATCAAACATCGGCGTGCTAGCAGACGACAGCGGCTCGTTCCGGAATAGGGACGGCTACAAGATCGCCTGCACCACTTGGAGCCCCGAAGTGCAACCCAGGTTTGTGAATGCCGGATTTCATTCGCACAACTATAGGCTCATCTTGCGCTTGTTCTCAGTGTCTGCAGACGAGCGTGATGACTATGGAGCTTGTTTCGACTGCGGTATTACGTGCCCCACGAAGCATGAAACATACCCGCTGAGGCGTCTGGTATACCTGAAATTTGAAACGCAGATTGTCTTAAATCATATTTTGCTTCGGCAACCACATTGGTTATCATTCATTGCACAAATACTTCGATAGTTTTTAAATATCGCATTAATAGTGAAGCCCTCAACGTATTAATGACGGATTTAATATCTAAATGCTTCGCATGGCACAAATTTTGATATTAGACTTTGTGATTTTGGTATACCTTTGGCGTTAGTTCCTAACTGATGACTGTTTAGGAAGGACAATGGGTATCACAGAGAACCGCAACGACAGTGAATGGGTATAGAGAGAGACTTGATCAGACCACACATGAGGTTGTTCCGTGAATTGTATAGGGTAAGTCAAAGGTTTCCATGTCCCAGGGTCTGCTTTTCAGCACCACAGTCGGACAACTACGAAACCTCGGAAGTTCAAAATTTCTGTAGAGATCAGTAGAAGTATTATTGTAACCTCTGAGGACCTTGATGATTTTATTGGCATGTTAAGTGCCAGAATCTGTCTTTGAGAAGCAGACGCTGTGGCACGTGGACTTTTGACAAGCCCTGCACGCAAACATCTTAACTCTATAATTCTGGCAGGAGCCGCCGCGGTGGCTGAGTGGTTATGGCGCTCGGCTGCCGGCCCGAAAGACGCGGGTTCGATCCCGGCCGCGGCGGTCGAATTTCCATGGAGGCGAAATTCTAGAGGTCCGTGTACTGTGCGATGTCAGTGCACGTTAAAGAACCCCAGGTGGTCGAAATTTCCGGAGCCCTTTACTACGGCCTCACTCATAGCCTGAGTCGCTTTGGGACGTTAAACCCCCATAAACCAAACCAAACTAATTCTGGCAGGCTGATTACATCATACCTCAAGTTCTGAACCAACGAAGCGTGTAAGGTCAGAGGGACGCCGAACTCCCTGGCACGAACACTCGAAGTCCGTGGAAGAGCGCCAAGAATTCTATTTCGTACCAACAGTGCCTCTCCCTTGTTCCATTTGTTCGGACGTTTGGGCGCTCTGAATGGGGCCTTTCGTTGATGTCGTTCACCTTTTGCAAAATGTAATTAGCCTTAGTGCTAATTCATAAAATGCGGCTTCTTGACTACTGCTGAAGTGGTGACAATAAAACGAGTTCCTACAGATGGCCTCATGGATCAAAGTCATTGAGAAGCGCGCGTTGCGAAGGAGGATTAAAGACTGTTGTTGCTAAAGGAACACGGAGAACTACTACAGTCGTCTCTAAATAATTTTAGCGCGAAGCGTACTGTAAAACTCTTCAAATTAATCGGGGTTGGAATTGCAAAGCGCCTTTTTAATATCCGCTCAGTGTCAATGACGCCAGGATGCTGGTTCGAATAAACCGAAAGTTGGAATCATGCGAGATGGATTCAGCGGCGTTCCATTGTTGACGCCCGGCGCTTTCGAATTTTGTTTCCGTCTGCCGTACAGAAATGCATGCAAGACTGCCCGCGTAGTTCCATCTGCTTCGGTGCGTCTCGCCTTGCATACACGAGGTCAACTGCTACTTAAACCGGAAGACCCGTCCTTGTACCGCCAATAACTGGAAGGACGCTCCTTAGACCATTCTGCGACGACGATTAAGCGACGCTGAAGGCAATTAAGGCCGCGTCTTGGATGGCCGTGAAAGTCTTCCCGCTGTCTTTTAAGCTTTCGCGCGACGTACGCTGAGGGGCGGGACCGGACGTTGGCGAAGTCGCGCGCTCTCTGTTGCTTTCGTCTTTGCATATGACAGCCGCGTGACCGTTTATCCTGAGTTATTTGGACCAATCTAAAGTTGAATGACGGTCCTGCAGCCTTTCTGCAGGAGCCCAGATAGTTAAGTGCGCTAAAAAACGACTCCCCACTGGCAAGAACGCAGAAGTCTATTATTTTAAAATGCGGCATAGTGACACTTACTACCGTTTGACCTGTAATGTGTGTATAAAGCAGCAAAAGAAGTGAGGGCAGCATTGTTATTTCTTGTGCTTTGTTGAAGTGCGCAAGGGTGACGCTAGACGAGGAGCCCTATTTGCGCTGCTTTTGCGACGACACAGTGTGCACAGGATATATTTGTAGTCGCTCCAGATGGCGCCTAATCTTTCATACGAGGAGCCGCTTTACAGTACGTTGTTTAGACAGTCGCGACGAGCGATAAAGGGGGACGGTGTTAACGCTTCGGTGTAATCCAGAGTTGGACGTTATTCAGCAGGGTCTGCCTTAATGTTAACACGGGGCAGGGCGCTGACCCTGCTGAGGTCATTCGAAACGTTAACTAAGAAGCAGAATATTGAACACACAAAACGTGGTTAAAAAGAACAGAAGCAGGAATTAAAGACAAAAGACATTTCGGGTACCCCTGTGAACAAAGCTAGTATAGAGAGCGATCCTAAGCGCCTACCTTTTTTGAACAGGCTTTAAATTTCGTAATGACAGTATGCAGTAAGCAGAAAGAAGTCTATCTGAGCCGCAACTTGGTGGCCTATAGTCACGGAGAAAAGTTTGCGGCTTCGGGGGAAACAATTTCCTTCTACGTGGTCGAACCAAACAAAAGGGTCATGAAGCTGTGACCGTATCCCACCAGATAGAACCTATACCAACTGACTGCATAGCGAGGCCACGCAGGAATAAATTCTTTTTTGCCAATCCGAATACCGTAAACTTCCGTCCATGGCTGTACACATTATCTGCCGCCTATTGTTGTGGAAGCAACAGCTGTTTGCTCTGGTATGCAGCAACTTTTTTTATTTTTTCCTTACTGATACGAGTGTTTTGCGTGTTGTTATGCTGACCCCTGGAATATGAGGTCGAATGCTTGCAGTTGCTGCATCTCTGTGGTAGTCAGAAAAAAAAAAGAGGAAATAATTTAAACGTACACTGGGGACCAATTCAAGTTGCCTGCATCGATAGCTTACCGCATTCTCACGAGAAAAGTACTACTCGCACTGAAAACGGCTTTTTTATAAGCTATAAAAGAGCAACAAATAAAATACAGATGTCGCCACTGTCGGCAATTCCAAACACCACGTTGCAATTACATCGATACAGGTTTGGATGCAGATCTTCGAGGCTAGGGTTCATCGCAGTTCATTTCTGAATGACAATCACGGAGTCCCTTTTTTTCTTGGCCTGAGTCGAATGCCGGGAAAATTTAAAAACCCAGTTGTCTCAGCAAAGAATGTTTCTTTTTTTAAAATTTATTCAAGACAATAATACATCATTGTCTTTGGGGATGTAACTAAACGCAGGAAACTGCCTGACGCGGTCACGCCACCCTGTGGCAAGTAGCGGTTGACACTCATGTACAGATAAAGAAGAGAAAAAAAAAAGAGACACTGTCTGGAAACGCATGAGAAACAAAATAAAACATATTTTACAGCCGCAGAATCGAATTTTACTGAGAAAATGCTTGGATGCAGTTGTCCGGATTGCCCAACCTTACTCGCGTCTTTCACTGGAGGCGACGACCACTTTTTTTCGGCATACCATCGATTCCGAACTGGGTGCGTGCGTGGATCGCTGCCTCAGCACCGACGAGAACACGTCGCTCATATAATCCCGATTGCTCAGAGGGAAAGAATAGCGTTATTTAGACTGTAGCGACGGGCGATAACGGGGCTGCCCTTACTGAAAACATCTATAGACTTTCTATATACTTCTTATAGAATATACTGTTGATTTCGAACTGGGTGCGCTGAGATCGCTGGCTCAACACAGACGAAAACACGTCGCTTACGACCATCCCGATTGTCCGGAGCGAAAGCATAGCGGTTAAGAGCCGGGGAAAAAAAGCAAATCACGAAACGTTGCAAGTTTTCCTCCACGCCGTCGACATCATACGTGAACCATTACGACCCTCTGTCTGCTCGCTGATGTCCGCCCACTGAGGCACAGCTGGTTTCGAAAAGCTGCGTGCGGCTGCTGCGACGCCTACCCGTTGCGATGCTTGCTGAGTTCGACCGTAAAACAAGCAAGCGTGTCGCACAAGAACATTGCACGACCAGTGCCTAGAGAAGGCGGACGTTCCCCCCCCCCCTCCAGAAAAAATGAATACAAATTGCAACAAAGAAATGATAAATTTTGTAATGTTTCTTTCTGATTTCACTCCATTGTAAATGAAAAATGTGTGTGTGTGTGTGTGTGTGTGTGTGTGTGTGTGTGTGTGTGTGTGTGTGTGTGTGTGTGTGTGTGTGTGTGTGTGTGTGTGTGTGTGTGTGTGTGTGTGTGTGTGTGTGTGTGTGTGTGTGTGTGTGTGTGTGTGTGTGTGTGTGTGTGTGTGTGTGTGTGTGTGTGTGTGTGTGTGTGTGTGTGTGTGTGTGTGTGTGTGTGTGTGTGTGTGTGTGTGTGTGTGTGTGTGTGTGTGTGTGTGTGTGTGTGTGTGTGTGTGTGTGTGTGTGTGTGTGTGTGTGTGTGTGTGTGTGTGTGTGTGTGTGTGTGTGTGTGTGTGTGTGTGTGTGTGTGTGTGTGTGTGTGTGTGTGTGTGTGTGTGTGTGTGTGTGTGTGTGTGTGTGTGTGTGTGTGTGTGTGTGTGTGTGTGTGTGTGTGTGTGTGTGTGTGTGTGTGTGTGTGTGTGTGTGTGTGTGTGTGTGTGTGTGTGTGTGTGTGTGTGTGTGTGTGTGTGTGTGTGTGTGTGTGTGTGTGTGTGTGTGTGTGTGTGTGTGTGTGTGTGTGTGTGTGTGTGTGTGTGTGTGTGTGTGTGTGTGTGTGTGTGTGTGTGTGTGTGTGTGTGTGTGTGTGTGTGTGTGTGTGTGTGTGTGTGTGTGTGTGTGTGTGTGTGTGTGTGTGTGTGTGTGTGTGTGTGTGTGTGTGTGTGTGTGTGTGTGTGTGTGGTGTGTGTGTGTGTGTGTGTGTGTGTGTGTGTGTGTGTGTGTGTGTGTGTGTGTGTGTGTGTGTGTGTGTGTGTGTGTGTGTGTGTGTGTGTGTGTGTGTGTGTGTGTGTGTGTGTGTGTGTGTGTGTGTGTGTGTGGTGTGTGTGTGTTAAAGCATTCGCATCAGTACGCTCATATTCGCAAAAATATCTCCGTCTGGTGTTGTGTTGTATGGTTCCACCCTCCAGAAGGTCTCCACCCACTACCCAGGCACATTTGCCACCCATCTTCACCGTCTGGAAGCCGCTACCCATCAACAACAATCGCAAATCTACCCTACTGAAGCTTCACCCACCACCAACAACCCACCTCTTCCCGCTAACAGGTCCTACCCACCACCCATACACCCATTTTCACCCGTAAGAAGTCCATCCAGCACTTAAACGTAAAAGCGACGGCGAAATACAATTCAAGTATGCAGCGGCTAGGCGATCATTGTAGATGCGAATTGTGCAACCAATATTGTTAACGCGAGCCGCCGCGGTGGCTGAGTGGTTATGGCGCTCGGCTGCCGGCCCGAAAGACGCGGGTTCGCTCCCGGCCGCGGCGGTCGAATTTCGATGGAGGCGAAATTCTAGAGGCCCGTGTACTGTGCGATGTCAGAGCACGTTAAAGATCCCCAGGTGGTCGAAATTTCCGGAGCCCTCCGCTACGGCGTCCCTCATAGCCTGAGTCGCTTTGGGACGTTAAACCCCCATAAACCAAACCAATATTGTTAACGCATATTTGTCGGATCACATCGTATGATCGCCTGCGCATTTTTCCCCGCATGCTTTGTACTCTTATTTGCTGTAAATGTTTGCCTTTCAGCTCTTATATGTACACGTACAGAGTTGGCCAAAAGTTTCCAGGCTACACGGTCTGGTATTGAGCTGTGTAGCCGAGCACTTGCGGCGCCTCTGAAGCCACCAAAATTTTCAGGGGTGCGGATGTGGCTCCTCTCGAGTCTCTACCAGCCAGAGATTATCAACTTCGGAGGCTGCAGTAAATGCACCACTACAAGGCTCAGAAGCGGACCCTGTTGCACGGGGACGTTTGGCCGACCTTGCATATATACGCCGAGGCTAAACATAATAAAATAAGTAAATATTCCTGATCAGGTGGTTCACTCTAACGCGAGCTTACAGCTCATCTCGGTGAGGCGTCCGATTTCTTGACTTCTGTGTTATCTCCTCAAATTCAGCGGCGCCGTAGAATATACCACTTGCAAATCACTGGGTTACGTGCTTGTTGAGCCCCTCCCCCCCCGTGTCCTCTGTGCTGTCGTCTCGCTGTATGCGAGGTTTCCTTAAACAGGCAGGACACGGCTGCAGCCGACCATGCCTTCTCGCTTCGCCATCTGCTAGAGTGTTTACATCAAACTCTAACCGTTACGACTCTGTCGTCTTCGCGCCATTTTCGCCCCTTTAAGCACCGCTCGCTAACAACTATGCTCTGTGGCCGCGCGTCGCTTAGACGTGCTGGGCAACGACACTTCCAGCAGCAGCGCATTTGATAAGAGTCCGAAATGCGAGCCTGTCGCTACCGCTACGCGCGCAAGTCGCTAGGAGCCCGCGGCGGCGCCGACCGCGCTGCGCCCGTTGTGGGAACAAGGAAAGAGAAAAACGCGCGCAGTTTCCGCGTGAGAGACCATGAGCACGTGACGGAACGGGCAAGCTGACATCTCCGAGAGAGATGGAGCGAATAGGAAAGAAAGAAAGAAAAGAAAAGAAAGAGGGCGGTCCGCGGATGCACGCGTGCGGAAAGTGCAACGATCGTGTAAGCGTCGCCACTAACGCTTGCCTCATCGTGTTCCTGGCAGGAGCAAGCTGCAGACCAGGCCAGCGTGGCGAGCGGCTTCGGCCAAGCTTGCAAAACTTTCGCGGACAGCTCGGCTATCGCACGAACGAGTGCTTTGGGGGCATTACCTTGCAGCTGTTATCTATGCTTATTTTTCTGGTTCCGTATCAGCTTGTCTCTTCGTTGATCGGCACCGAACTGGACGTGACAGCCGGGGGCACGCATTCCTCTCCAGCTATCAGTCGTGACGCCACTGACGGTAGCGATGAATAAAAGCCTGGACGACGCTTAACTTACTCTTAAGAGAGCACAATGCGATAGCATTAGAGGCCCCTCCCGCGCAAGTACCGCTTCTCTTTCATAGATGCATGGATCGAGGTGAGTCCTCACACCACTACTGGCGCAGTGGTGCAGCGGTTAAGGGATGCGCCATTGCCATGCGATGGCAGGTGGCTGCGCCAAACGCACCCGCCAGTGGGGCTTGTGAGACTCAGGTTCCTCTTGCTGAGCTCCTGCAAGGCTCATTTTTGCACAGGTAGTTCTTCGGGAGCCTTTCTATGTCTCGACCAATGAGTTGGTGCTCAGCGCCACGGTGGGCAGGTGTTATATGCATTGAATTAATTTCATTGCCACCTAATTTTTCGATACACGGGACGCTGGCTCCTCTCATTAACGGGACCTTTAACGTTATCGCATTAATAAAGGGGCAAAGCAATTAATCGCAGCCGTAATTGTTGCAGACCCCGTATTGACCACTCTTTGTTGTCCTTGTAAGATTTCTCATAGCTGTATACTTCGAATGCGCCGGCTTAGCGCTTTTACGGAGAGCGAGCAAGCTTTGCAAAGCCCGTCCAATGCTGAAATATTTTCGCAACACCTAAAAGAACACGAAGAATATCTCCACCTGAATAATGAGATGCAGAGGGGCCGGCAATAGACTCATCACTTCTATATTCGAATACAACTCATTAACTAAGCGGCGAATGTCAGTCAAGAGATGCTTCTCTACCAGTGGCGTCTACTTACTGTCATGACATCGCGGTCAGCTGTCTTGCTAACACATGCCTGCTATTAGCCGCGGCAGTCGGAAGGCGGTTGACCCTGACGGTCATGACAGTAGGTCGGCGCCATTGGTTGATGAGCATGTTTTGAGAGTAATTCACCGCTCATATCCTTGGGCTGTATCTGACTACGGCACCATCAGGCCGACACAGAGCCAATATTAAGCCGACACTGTTTACCAGCGCGGAAACAGTTTGCGCGCAGAGCGTCTTCGAAGAGGATGACACACAGGAGGCAGTCCGGCCATGCCGCTACTGCTCCTCTGCCAAGGTGTCAAGGTCGTGTTCGATTAGAAGCAGCAGTAAGGCGTGTCGGATTTGCTTTGCTGGTGGTGCGAGCCGGGTCTCAGGAGAGGCAAGGTGCAGTTCTCGAGGAAGGTAATAAAGAATGTCAGATACGCTGGTATCATTTAGCGGGTGCTAAAACGATTTTGTGAACGTAGTGACTTCGAAGTGTGTGAAAACAAGAAATGAAATGAAACAAGAAAACAAACGTAAACTTGAAAAAACAAGGCATGAAAAAGAAAAAAAAAACTACCTTTACAAAAATTGTTTTCGGCAGTCTATAGATTGTGCATGTACTTCTGACTATAAAGGCTATAGACTCTCTATAGACAAATCCTAGCGAACTGTCTATAGGCAACACAAATCCTACAGTCAGTCTATACACAATCTATAGATTTATGGCCATATACTTTTAGTAGATTTTTTCTATATAAAGTCTATAGACTATAGAGAAACGAAAAGAAATATCTGTAGAAAGGCAACAGAGTCTATAATTAAGAAGTCTATATATTGTCTATAGACCAATTTTCGTAAGGGAAGGGCGGACTGAGAGAAAGAAACGGACGAAGCTAGCAGGAGAGGAAGAGACGGAATTGGCAAACTAAGGAAACCGCTAGTTTTGCCTTCTGAGAGCACCCGCGGCCACCCTCAAGGACATCGATGGTGCAACTTGCACCTCTTGCACCGGCCGCACGAACTTCCGCACTTGCCTGCGCTGGCACTTTCCAGAACGCTCTCCAAGATAGTATCTTCGCATGGCTGACTTGGGGCGATGCTAGCAGGTTTATGGCGAAACCGGTGTCTTGCTGACCACGCAATGAGTGTTCGGTGTCTTTTCTTCAAGGCAGTATTGAGAAACACATCAGTCCGGGACGTTAGAAGTAACGCCTAGTGCTAGTTACGGCGCTGGAGCGCCATTATTCCACGGGGTCTTCCATTGAGGTCGACGCTGGAGATTTCTAAGCCTTGTTGGAGAACGAGGGGTAAGGTGAAAAAAGAAGTAGCAGAGCGGTGCTGTCATCGAAGTGTCCGGTCCGAGATAACGTGAAAGCCACGACCACCTGCACGCGCAGATGGAATGTTTTTGAGCGCTGATACCGCGCTCTGACGCGGCTGCACTTGTTGCGAACAACACACGTGGTTAACATAGGGGCACCTTTGGAGGTCGTTCACACGTTTCACGTATAGAGTGAACTTGTTCCGGCTCTGAAAAAGCATTTTTAATGGCTTAGTTTCGGCGTCGGTTTTCCTCGTTGTCGAACTCTTCTAACCCGTGGTCGGGCTTTTCGCAGTGTTTGGTCAGAGAGCTGCATCTCAGGTTCGCATTGCCGTTAAAACGGCGAGAAATGGGGCTGCAACTATTTGGCGCTGCGCACCCTGATACGTTTGCGCCAAGCTTTGTGTGCGGTCGAAACGGTGAAGAAGTCGGCACAACACTGCGAGCTAAGCCTACAGCCGTCACTCAAGGAGGAGAAAAGTTGACGACCGAACAGAGGATTATATGGTTCCCTGCTTTGCCCACTGCGCTTCAAGTCCCGAGCCATTTTCGTAGCAATTCATCTGCCACGTATAATTCCGCATAGGAAATACCACATGTCGTCTTTACTGACGCCAGTTATTCTTGTGTTGGCATGATTGGTGTAGTGCTTTCTCATGAGCCATGTCCTGTGTGGCGTGATGTAAAGTGTCACCGATATTTCCAGAACTGCTTTGTTGAGCGTATTTCATAATGTGACACACGTCAACTATTCATGCTTTAGCATAGCATTAAATTAACAGAAAGGCAACTAGTGTTCCTAAAAACGACCTCTTATGCGGAATAACACGGGGCAGATGAGTTAGCATGACAACCGCTTACGGCTTAAGCATCCCGTGCGGAGCGGGAATTAGCACATTTCTTTCCCCTGTTTTGAATCTCTTTGTGTTTTCAAAAGGTCACTTATTAGTTTGAGCTGGTACCTTCCTCTTGTCTTCTTCGCTTTAATTTTTCGCTGTTTTGTTCGTAAAGCGTAGTGTAACGAAATAGGTGTTATAGCTTTCCGACGAAAATTCTCCAACACAAACGGACGTCAGAAGATTGGAAATTTGCAAGTGCTTCAAAAATTCTAGAAAGAATAGATTAAAGTGATGGCATTGAGGGGGGGGGGGGGTGATTACATACTGACTGTATAGCTAATGCGGCAACATGCACAACCTCCCCACATTCCTGCGAACCGGGGTTGCAGCGATTTCGGCAATGCATCCTGACGGCCTACCACTCTGGAGCGGACGAAGTTTATGGAGTACTAATCTGGCAACATGGAGTGTTTCAGGTCATGTGTTTCTAACCGGTACCATGATCGCCGTTATCATGAAATAGAATTCTTCAGACGACATTCCTGTCCCGTTTTGGACCCCTTTAGACATAATGAGCACACTGGGAGGCGGAAGGTGTTTCGTGTTTTTTTTTTTTTGCAATGAACACCGTGAAGCAAATTGCAAGAGCGTAGCGTGAACATTTATGGCAGTGCGAGTACCTGTTAACGTGTTCTCACTTTTTCATCCTATTCTGCGGAAAGCTTCGAAAAAATATCGTCTTAATTGTGAAAACTTACCTGGGATTATGTTCTTGGACGTGACTGAAGGAATTACAACGAAGATGCTTAGAAGCAAATGCTAATTATCTTTAAACAAACGTCAACGCTTGTTGGAGCAGCTGTTCTTTAATTTCGCATCTCTTCTGTGCAGATATTTTAAAAATAAATTAACTGCGCAAGCCAAGCCAAGCGACTGTGGATAAATATGACGGTAGCATAATTGCGTCGCACGGGTTATCACAATGTTCTCACTTAACCACTCTGCCACCGGGCGGTTCGCTGCACTGCGCGAGTTTCCCAGAAACTTCATAAATGCGCCGACAGAGTCTAGGGAGAATGAAAAGGAGGAGAAAAAAGCTTTATTCGAGGACTATACGGAACATTCGCGGATGTCACAGCGGCTGCCATTTTGTTGTCAGTGAAGCACTGCGAAAGGCTGCCGGCGTGTCTGAAGGAATTATCGCATCCTGCTCCAGGCTGCACTGCTGAAAGCTACACGCTGAAATACAAAATGGCGCCTATGACGTCACATGCTTGTTCCGCTCATTCGACGAGTTCTCATGAAGCCAAACACTCAAGGCGGAAGGGTTTGTGAAACAAGCGAATGTATAATGGTGGCGTTACATGGATATAAAATGCGTTGTGTATCTGACCTGGTCTCCAGACAGATCGGACATTAAGCTGTATCACGCCATCCTAAAGTTTAGTGTATTAGTGAGGTGACCAGGACAAGAACAGTGCTGTAGAACCTCTACCACATGCAAATTGGCGTGTTGGGCATTTTGACCGCCCCTAGCTTGTGCTCTCTCTGTTGTGAGTCTGCATGCTATAGTTAAGTCAAGGCCTCGATCGCACGTGTCTTCTTCCTCCACTTCTCGCCCCTGCTTACGCAAGACGCCCGGAGTGCACAAGTACTCCCCCGGCGGTTGGTGGATTGCTCCTATTTGCCAGCAGAGTTGGTCGCTGTGCGTAACTTCGTTAAGCATGCATCACGAAAGGTTTCTGTCTTTAAAGTCGCGGAAGTCCACACGAAGTGCATTTGTGAGTCTAATACCCCAGCTGCTGACGTCACGTCGACACTTCGAAAGAACTGACATCTATCATTCGAGCGGTGTACTGCTTTTAGCGATGCCTGCAGCAGTGTCGGCTTCGAAGAAATTTGTAAGCACGGCTCGTGCGTGTAAGTGCTGCTTTGCGTTTTGTATATTGTTAGCGCTTCGTAAAGGGTTATCTCTGGGCTGCTCTTACTAACCGCCTTAATTGCCCCGCACTGCCAGTGCTAGGAGGTGGATCACGTATTTACCGGGTAGGAAAGTTTGAGCTGGTATGGCTCATCTGTTGAAGCTGTAATTTAGGAGAGGGAGGGGTGCATTGGGGGTGACAGCCCAAGGTCGTTACACGCGTCAGACGAATACGCTCGCGTCTTTTACCTTCCGCCTTTGGCACTTAGACGCGCTGCGCTGTCGTTGGTGGCGATCTTGAATGCGTGCATTTCCGCATGCAGGGTCTGAGAGCGGCCTGTTGTGCTTGTCAGTACTGTGACACGTGTGAAGCAGCGGCTACAAATGGCAGATAATTTCGCGATAACAGGCTAATGGACGTCTCTATGGTCCATCGTGACGTACTAAGAAGCCTTGTGTCCCACAACAAAAAATAATAATGAATAAAAAGAGGAAAGAAACGCGGTGAAAATGGTGTGTTCACAGGAGTTCTCAGAATATCACACCACTACATCAAGGGCCTTTGAACTATCTGCTGATCCAGAAGGAGGTAGCTGATTAACTAAGCGCCCGCGTTTTCGCTGACAATTCGGGCAGCTGGAACAATAGGGCTCGGCAAGGTGTACTGATTCCACGGGTGAGGGGAACGACGTGTGTCCTTTTGGCAAGCGTGGATATCGGCGGACCTCTGCTCTTCGCTGGTATGACCCATGATAGTCGCCCCACATGCGTCGTAAAGCCGCGTTTCATTCGCCAACTGAGCTGCCAGTAGCGTGGCACGAAGTTGCGGGGTCGAATCCCGGCAGCTGCAGTCGCATTTTTCAATATCGCGGGAACGCAAAAATGCCGCTGTGCTGTGCGATTTAAGCACACGCTCGAAAGCCCCAGGTGGCTGGAGCAAATCCGAAGCCGTTTGTGATGGCCGAATGTTTCTCTCTCTCTCTCTCTCTCGTCTTCATCGCTTCCCCCAATCGTGGAACGAGTTTCCTCATGAATATGAAGGACATTAAGCGTTTTTCTTGGCTCACAAAAATTTGCATATTTCGAAAGCGGTAATCCAACTAGAACTGCACCTTTTATGGACGGAAGCCAGAAGAAAAGAGGATTAGAAACAAGGAAAGGCGCACTGCTTCCAGCTAGAGGCTACGATGGGAAGTCGCCGTGGGAGTGGCCTTGCCTTTTATCGGCGGTTTTTCGTAACTCCGTTGCTAAATGAGTAAAGAAGGGAACGTGGTGTGGAGTTGTGAGGTTCGGTGCCATCGCCATCACCGGGCGCATACCTGTGAAATAGTGAACCTAACAAAAAGTGGAGGCTATCTTATGCAGTGCAGGTAGCTATAAAGAACCGGCTTTACTGACGTATTACAATATCTAGGCCTCGGATGAGCGGAAAAAGAGAGTTGTGAGTGCGTAGACGGCTTGATTTTAATGTCCGCCTGCCAACAATTTGCTTCTGGGGATCGACGTCTGCAGCACATGTCGTTGCTGATGCCAGGCTGTGCGTATGATTCTCCTTTTCAAGGGCCAACCATGCATGGCTCTGCGTGTCCCGCATAGCGCAGAACATTCCGACCGAGATATTTTAGTTCCCGCTATCAGGAGCCGACGAGTTGATTAAGAGGTATCTTTGATGACGGCATGTCACCAACGTCCTTTGTCTAGTCCTTTATCTTGGCGCCTTTGTTATGGTCACGGACAGAGTGCAGTGAAGATTCATTGTTTTAGATACACTACCTAATGGAGGACAGATATGATCATTCCTGATTGTGTTACAGAAACGGACCCGAAAGCAGCATCATGTCTCTGATAGGAAACCCCCCCTAGCTTGCACAAATAACTGCAGTGAGGAGACTGTCACCTGATGCTGCAAAGTTATTGATCCCCCGACAATAAAGTCGTTGTCTCTAGGGGTGTGATCACTGCCTGCTGACACGCGGCCTCCAAAGTTCTGTGTCACTGGGCGCCTATTCCTGGAGCAAACAGTCACCATTCAACCATGGCGCATTGGGACAGGCATCTTGCACGTGCTATGAGGGATACCCTCCTTTTTAGGGAAGACACGCTTCCTTGCCTCGCGGAACCTTAATAGGTAATGCCCATTCACACTGCCCACACAGGTCCACATTATATTTGCGCTCTGTCTCCTTTCATCCGCAAAGACATGGCATATTCTAAAGGTGCACCCTCTTCGGGAGTTAAAAATAAAATAATACAGTGAGTGAAAAGTGAAACAGCAACCTGACTCACGAGGCAATACATACATTCACTCACTCTGTGCTGTCATTAACACCCAGCTTTAATGTATGCGCATGTGAGCGGCGACCTCCTCATGTGACATGCCACGCATATCGAGTGACGTCAAACTGTCATGATGCGCTCCTCTTGCGTATCATGACAGGCACGCAAAAACTCTCTTCTACAGTCAAAATCAAAACACTGCACTGTACTACTGCCGACCTCTGTTAGCCGTCAGTCCTTATTAGGTGTCCTGGAGTCGACTGACAATGGAAACGTCCAAGTCTCACCAGGTCACAAAGGTTAAAACAGCAGGGTAGCCACGAAAAGGGCGAGATTCATCTCTGTAACGCGGCCTGGAATGCAGACGTGTTAGTCACGCTTCGTTTCTCGTTTAAACCAAGCGCAAAAGAACACGGTCGGTTTACCTGAAGGAAACACGAGCTCACCGGACTGCTGTGTCTGCTCGCCATCCTGTCCGTGTTTTTGAGCAACTAACTATAGCCCAAACAAGATGCTCGTTTTACATCCCTAATGTTGTTTTCTTCGTACATTTTTCTACACTATAGCCTCCTTCTATATTCTGTCACGTCTGCGCGTTGATTTCCTCTCCGCTGTCCGGCCACAGCGGCGGGCTATTCGTGACGGAGCTCGTATGTTACACCGACTCGTGCTCGTAATAGCGGAGGGAAGCATGCGGCACCGTGTACAGCGGTCATTTTCCGTCCGGTAAGAACCGGTCCCGGTGGCGTGATCCCGCGTGAGAGAGGAAAAGAGTAGAGGACACAGCACCAAAATAGGGGGAGAAGCCAAACGCCCGCCGCCGCTGTTCGTAGTGCGCCCCGTTGCCATTGTGCCCAGAACGGAAGTTTGCTGCGCGTGGCGGCACTGCTGGAGCCGACCTCGTTCCAGAGGCCGGCTCTCATGCACAGGCAGTACACCTGCAGCCGCGCCGTCAATTTGCGCAGCTGCTTCCTAGCCGCTCTTTACCCGTGGCTCTATGAACGCTGGCAGCGTGGCGCGCTCGGGTCCGGTGCTTGGTGGGCGGTATCTGTAAACGAGCGTCGGCTCCTGAACTGAGAGACACGAGTGGGGGGTACCTGGTGTCAATTGCCTTCGCTTCCGTCTGTAATCGCTTTCGCATTGTTTCAACGAGAATAACTAAATACAGCGCCGCGACGACGGACAAGAAAGAAGAAGGACAAGCGTTGACTAAAAACTGAAGGTTTATTGAAAAAAAAAACAAACAAAGTATTAATGCACTCTCCAACACAAGCAGGATGCATGCGCCTCTCTATATGCTTGTGGTTATGGCGCTCGGCTGCCGGCCCGAAAGACGCGGGTTCGATCCCGGCCGCGGCGGTCGAATTTCGATGGAGGTGAAATTCTAGAAGCCCGTTTACTGTGCGATGTCAGTGCACGTTAAAGAACCCCAGGTGGTCGAAATTTCCGGAGCCCTTCAGTACGGCGTCTCTCATAGCCTGAGTTGCTTTGGGACGTTAAACCCTTATAAACCATAAACCATAAACCTATATGCTTGTAATAATGAGAATTAAGATATGCAATCTCACAGTCATGATGGAGCACTGAAGCCGTGCTTACGGACGTGTCACCATTCACATGGATGTAGTAGGCCTCACATATTTCTGTTGTTACTTTGTCCCTATGCCTGAAAATTAATTCGGCTTCTTTCGAAAAGGGTGTGCACAATTTCGTATCGGGGGAATCAGCGATATTATTCAAGGCGCAATCCCTGTAATGTAAGGCAATGTTAGACAACGGGGAACCCTTTAACGATGTATTATGCTGGCGTAGACGGGTGTTTGCACATTTCCGGTCTGCCCGATATATCTCTTGCCGCAAGAAAATTCAACGTTCTACACTACCCTTACAGCAGATGGTGACATGTCCATGTGAATGGTGACACGACCGCAAGCACAGCTTCAGTGCTCCATCATGAGTGTAAGATTGAATATCTGGATTCTCGTGATTAGGAGTGTTTACGGAGGCGCATGCGTCCTGGTTGTGTCGGAGAGTGTGTGCCTGTGTTTTTTATATAAACCTTCAGTTTTTAATCAGCACCTGTCCTCTTTTCTTGACTGTCGTCACGGTGCTTTTTTTAGTTATTCTATGGTGCACCAACTCGCTCAGTTTTCGGTTCTTAAACGAGAATGTTCACATAGCACAAAATCGCCGAACTCGCTATATAGGGTACTTCAGAATAACGGTCTGAGGGGCCAGTTGGTGCATGACGAAATGAAATGTCTCCTGTCTGAAATGAAAATGAAATGTCTCTCCGAAATGTCTCTTTTTGTCTCCTCCTTTTTAGTGTCCTTGTTTGCGCCGCCGTTCGTTATCGCTATATAGACAGCGCGCAGATGACTGGAATGATTGCATCTGAAAATTTCTAGTGAAAACGAATTAAGCCGGCAAGGGAAGGGAAAAGAGTGGCTAGTTATGACATATATGACAGCCATACTTGCGTACATCCGAAGGGCGCGGGTTCGGATCCCGCCGGCGGCATGTGGTTGTTCTTTTCTTCTGCTCTCTAATTCATCATCTTTGAGCGACAAAATAGGTACACTATTAATATCTTATTGATCAACATTACTACAAATTAAAATGAAATAAAAAAAACATCTCCTATGCCCTTCGGTTTCGGTGACTGTTGGCTTCCGCCATGCAGTGAAAACAAACGTAATAACAACGTCAAGGCTCCATTTTTGTTCGATAATGTCTATATATACGCTCAAGCGATATCGTTGAAAACACGCCCTTGAAACGCTGCTGGCTGGAGAGGTTGGCTCGGTCCTGAGGTTCAATGGGATACGTGCAGAAGGAATAAAGTCGATCGAAGAGTCTTCAGGACCGCAGCAGTGAGAGCCTGACAAAATCTGACTTTCAATATCGCACTTTAGACATATAGAATATATTCTATTCGAGCCACAAACCTGACGCAACGACAGATTTACACCTCTTGAACAATCGCGTTTCCTTTAATATTACGCGTTTGTGCTACTGTAGCTTTACAAAGACAGCATCAATTGGTTATTACCGAAAATATTGCCACAAAAATATATCGTTACGACACGGCAAAAAGAAGTTTGTGCACAATTGGGTGCGATCGGGCTTGTTATTTCCATTTACGATACGTACCATGACAGCACGTCAAAAAACGGGATTTCAGCAGGAAACAGCCCTTACAAAAATGGTCTATAGGCTCATTATATACTCTATTGCTTTCCTATAGATATTTCTTTTTATTTATTCATACTCTATAGACTGTCTATAGAAAAGAGTTTACCAAATGTGCATGAACATAAATCTATAGATTGTCTACAGACTGTCTATAGGATTTGTATTGTCTATAAACTGTTCTTTAGAGTTTGTCTGTAGAGCGTCTATAGACTTTAAAGGCAGAAGTATATGGAGTCTATTGACTGTCTAAAGAAATTCTTGTAAGGGAGTGATTGTTAAAAAAGGACGTGACCTATAATTGTGGAGCAAGTAATAAAAACACGAGCGCCTGTTTGACCTTTCTCCCTCGTTCGTTCATATCATACTTAACGTGCAGGTTAAGTCGAGAGAGCTCATTATTTCGTATCTGTCGCTACCGACGCGTCGTCAGGCGGCAGTGATCTATGCGACTTGAGGCAGATTCTGCGCATTCCTGCAAAACGTCAGACGCAAGCGAAGCATGGATTATGAAAGCAGCTCGACGACACTTCGTTCTCTTTCACAGCAACTGGGACAACGCGGCGATCTTACACTCTAGCGACGAAAGCCATTGTAACGCTTCTGAATAGTCGAGCCTAGTCACGGTAATAACCCCTCGCAAGTCGACCCGAGCGACGAGCTTCTGTGGGTGAGAGGGTGTCATTCATATCCTTGAGAAGCAACACGTGCTGGTCTCGTCGCTTCTCGTCCAGACAGTGCGCGTGCGTGACAGCCCCTCGATTTGCTTGGGTTTCAAAATTTACGCGATGCAGCGGCAACTCGCGCCTCGAAGAAAACTCTTGCTGTGTGCCTCGGTCGCAGACGGTGCGTCACGCAGACGATAGGCGCCGGGCCACTCCCCGGGAAAGACACTTCCGGTAGCTCGGATGAAGACACCGTCCGGTTCAGATTCCAAACTTCCGCCGCATGCCAGGGCTCGTGCATCTCCCCACGGCCTCGTTTTTTTTTTCTTTCTAGAACTGTGCACAGAAGTCCGTTTTTTAAAACCGGGCTCTATTGATAGGCAGCTCCGAGGAAACCTGCAAGCGCTTTCTCTATCACTAAGAAAAAATGCAGGAGCACAAAGCTGCGGCTCTGAACACGTCATCCTAGAAAATAAAGAAAGTTAAAATGGCAGATGGAAATGCGAACCAGTGGTTGCTACTGCTGCAGGAATTACTTCTCACCGCTGCAACCCGTAGGAGGCCATGTATTATACGGAGGCCATCTTAACCCATTTATGCCTGTCGTCCTGGCACGTCGGGCACCACTTTTTGCCGCAGTAACTCTAAAAGTTATTGTGCACAACTTTACAGCCGTGGTTTAAGAGGCTCTAAACATTTCCTGTGCAAGCATTGTGTTGGGTGTGGTCAATTTTTGTGTTGTGTGCTTTCAGCAAGAGACACCAGTCTACTTTGGAAGCAGGGAGCAGATTGGACCGCAGCGATCACGTTGTAATTCCGAAAAAAAAATCAGCTAAGATTTGTGCACTATCTTAAGAAAACCACTACTCGTGAGGAGGCATATGAATTTATAGTCGACGTCAAATATTTGGAGATTTATTACACGAAATGGGTAGCCAATTTGCCTGTACAATCCTACATCGTAGGACGGCTCAACCGTCAATGTTGAGAAACATATTTTCATTGAATTAAAGAATAGTTCTCAATTCTGAAGCGAGATAAACATTTTATGTAAAAATTCCAATTTTTTTAATTCCTGAAGTTTGGGCATGTATGGGTTAATTTTCTTTTATTCATTACCAACATTACTGAACAAAGGTATTTCTGAACGGGAAGATTTTATAAACGCAAATTTTTCATATATTGCTAGATTTTGCTATAACAATCATTAAAACCGCAGATCTCCCGTCTGCAGGCTTGCGATTTTTCCTATTGACGTATTTGCTATCGTCAAAAGCGTTCCACATTGGGTTTCTCTTGCAGTCTCAACTGCTCGGTGCGACCAATCGAAAAACTTTAAAACAAACATTTTGCTACACATCGGAACAATGAACCGTTACAATCAATTTTTCATAACATTGCTCTAAAAATTTTCAATACTCAAAATTTTTGCCTAAGAACGTTGGACATGGATAATTATTATTTAACATTACTTGCAGCTTTATTTCTTCCAAGCAGCCGCATCCATGTCAGAACAAGAACTGTTACCAATGCGTCCGGCGCTTAGGTCTCTGCCTATTAATCTTTCACATGGACTCTAGGTTTCAATTTCACGCACCATAATGTACAGGTACAATATTTAGGAAAGAAAACACATCACTGGCACGCAAGCAGCGACCACTGCTTAAGTCCGAAGTGGGTTTGTGTTTTTTCGTCGCAGGTTTTCGTCTTGAGTGGTAATAACCATTATGCTTTCTTTCAGCTCGGTGCAGATGGAGTAAATTCGGTGTTGAACTGGATATCAAATTGCTTTTATTTTATTTCGCTCCTGCACATTGTCTGTGGAGGTGCTTTATAGGCTTCCCTGCTTGAGCTTATAAGCGTACAGCATTTTGTATTTAAGTTGTCCCTTTTTCTACCGATTACTTCTGCAGGTTCACCCTAGGTTAGGCTGCCGGATGCTCGCACTTTCTGTGATCTGCTCTGCGGAGAAATACCGCATTGGTGCGTGGGTGCCGCACCTTGATTCCTGGGGCTTTGTTTATGCTGTTCGAAATTGTGCGAAGTAACTGAGTCATGAGTGTGCATCCACTGGATGCGCTGTTGTGCAAGTCTCAGCTCTGGCATGTAATGCTAGTTATAGGTCGGGATGTAAGCACCCGTGCACTGAAGTCGAACTCGTGGGACGCGGTTCTACCAGAGTTACAAAAACACCAACAGAAGCTTAAAGAATTCTGACGGCTGTCGAACGTTGGCGAGGAGGAGGAGCGAGGGAGATTTTGGTGAATACAGGAGAGTTCTGCCTGGTTGTTGGCCTCTCATGCTACTCCACATGAGGATGAAGGAAGGGGGTGAAAAAGAGGGGAAAAATAAAAGAGAAGGTGAAGCGTGAAATCAAACATACACAGTACTCGCGCACTCACAAACAGGACGATCAAACGGCGCCTATCCCGCATGTGTCCCTAAAAAAAACTAGTAAGGCTTTTGTCCCACGCGAAGCGGAAGCACGTGTTAGACGTCGCAACCAAAAAACTTAGGCTATGTCTTCTGACGACATGGAAGGGCGCTTAATGGATGGTCCCGTTGAGCGTGGCAGCAACTATACGTAAGTACAGTGCAGGTAACTTCACTCACTCACTCACTCACTCACTCACTCACTCACTCACTCACTCACTCACTCACTCACTCACTCACTCACTCACTCACTCACTCACTCACTCACTCACTCACTCACTCACTCACTCACTCACTCACTCACTCACTCACTCACTCACTCACTCACTCACTCACTCACTCACTCACTCACTCAAACTCACGCATTTAATAAGTAAGTAGATAATAAATAAATGACAAAACAATCTATATTACCATCTAATAAATAGAGAACACTAGGAGTAAAAGCTCCATCGGGCTTGAGAGGCTTCTAGTCCCTATCTGAAAAAAAAAAAACGCACCGAAGCCGTAGTGACTAGACATTAATGCAATGAATCCCTAGAGTTGTCCTGCATCTTTGTTTCAATCCGTGCACGTGCGCATCCTTGTTACTGCATAATGTATAACTGGCTTCATTTCCCTATCGGAACCGGTAACGCTGGTCCCTGCACTTACTAACCGCATCTGCCTTGCTCGCAAAATAAGCAACGTCTACAGCAGCGAGGCGTGTATTTCCTAAATTAGCGTTCGCTGGCCTGTCCTGTCACGGCTTTTGCAGCTTTACTATCAGTAAGCTGTTTCAGAAACAAATCAAAACTGTGTTATCGACAGGCCACTAAACATCGATGCTGAGTGGCCTGTCGATTATACAGTTTTCATTTGCTTATTCATAGATACATTAGTAATAATCGTGAATGCACACGCGATTAGACAGGAAGGAATAGATCAGTTTCCTTCCAGTCACGTCGCGTGTGTATCCATCATATATTCCACATAATACGGCGGCCACCCCTTGTTCAGAGTCGGCCGTGCGGTCATCTTGCTTAATGAGAACATGTGCCTTTATATAGCTATAAATACTGCGCCCACATTAAATCGATGAGTAGCCTTGCATGCAGGTAAGAAAAAAGGAAAAAAGAAACAAAACTGAATTGCCGAACTAGCATATACACTATCGCAGTGAACGTCATTGTTTCGGACAGAACAAGTTCTGGCATTTTTGCGATGTTCGGCTAAATCCGTCCCTGCAGATAACGAAACAGCCTGACTCACAAGGGCCACTTTGTCTTTGTGCTCTGCTCGAGTTGTCGAGACATGTGAAGAGCACTCAAAGACAGAGACGGTAAAAGGGGCTTTGTTAAGCGCTGCGTAGCTTTTCCACTGTGCTCTCGATTTACGCGAAAAAAAAAAAAACACGATTGGGAGCGTCTAATGTTAAGCGAGATAAAGCAGAGCGTGCTAGCGAAAATTTTAATATCGACTGTCTGCTTAATGGAACTTGAAAGAGCCCTCTTTTTTTTTTCTCCCACTGTTACCCGCTGCTAAAGTTAGCAGCGAGAAGGCGATTGCCCCTGGAGATGCATTTTCGAGTCGAGCAATTCTTGAATGTCAAATTCGATTTTTACATGGACAAAAAAGAATAACCGCTTAAGGCCCATTGTTTCTATTGTTGCGAAGTCAGAGAAGAAGTCATCTGCTCAAATAAAATCAGTAACTTGCAGTGACAGAAAAGACTGCTGGAAAGGACAGAACAACGAAATTATTGAGCAAATTGGACAATGAAGAAAGCTCTTCTAATAGAACTGGCGTGGGAACCTCTGCTACAAATTCTATGCTCTGTTGACATCATCCACCGGATTTTAATTCACGTGATAGTTATTATAGGCCTATCACGTGTGAACTAGGCCAAACTAGGTATTCAACTAGTGCCTTATCACAGCAGGTTTCTAATCTTGTTTTTTCCTTCCCGTTACGTAAGTCTCATACCTTTCTAAGCAGTTAGCTATTACGTAAAGCAAAAGCTTACACACTTTTATTAAGAACATAAAACTGGGCGAGTTGGTGATGGCTATGTCCACGCAGCGAGAAATAACACAGGCAAGAGGCAAACAGATATGCACATCACTGAAGCTGTATACTAGGAGAGTTATCGACGCTTTTATTAATAATTGGTCCGGTGGTAGAAGTGCACGTCACAAGATACGTAAACAAGCGAAACTCTGCACGTTCGTGCGACAGCGTTGTCTAGCTTTAATTTTGCGATACTTTTTTTCCCATTTTGATCATGTTTATTAGAGGAGGAGGAGGAGGAAAACTTTTATTTCTATTTACAGTGAGAGGTCGATGGGGCGAGCCGGAAGGGCCCGTCCCTTACAAACACTAGGAGGGAGCCCTAGTCCGGGATCCCTGTAGCTTCCGCAGCGGCTCGGGCTCTAGCTACCAATGCCTGTTGGGCATGAAGTTCGGAGCAGCCGCGCAGGGCAGCTTCCCAGGCCTCTCGAGTGGGGTGGAGGTGGGGTGGGTAGGCAGGATTGGAAGGGCATGCCCACACCATGTGGTAGGTGTCCGAAAACTCCTCCTCACAGTGTGGGCATGCGCCCGAGAAAGAAGAATTGAAGTGCTTAAGTACTGCCGGGCACAGTACAGTATTGGTATAGAGGCGGAGAAGCCAGCGCTCCTCCACCCTGGTGAGGCCTTTACAGGGAGGGGGATAGAGACCATGAAAATTTTGATAAAGAGAGGTGATCTCTTTAAAGGTGATGGCGGGATTGAAATTGAATTCCGGATCAGGCTGCGGATGAGGCGACGCCCGGTGAGTAAGCGCGCGGGCGGCAGCGTCGGCTGCCTCGTTCCCCTCAAGACCCGCATGAGCCGGAGCCCACACGATGGTACGATGGGTCGGAAACCCTGTGTAATCGCATGCGTGGAGAATTTTGAAAGCACGGTCTGGAATGTACCCTTGCTCAATATTGCGGCAGGCGCCCCTGGAGTCCGTAATAATGACTCGGGACTCTGGATCTGCGGCGGCCAGTGCAATGGCGATCTCTTCCGCAAATGTAATGTTTGGGGCACGGAAAGTAAGGCCCTGAACTGTAGTGTTTTGGTGGATGACGGCCGCCGTGTACCAACCCCCATGGTGCGGGCCGGCCGCATCCACATAGAAGACACCTGGCTTGTGGCCATATTGTTGAGAAATAGCCTCCGCCCGCGCGAGACGGCGACCATCATGGGTGTCTGCAGTCATGTTCTTCGGAAGGGGTCGCACCTGGAGTGCAAAGCGCCAGGCTTCAGGGATGCGGACCCGTTCTTCTGTATGTGTTGCGTAGAGGCGCCCTCGCAGCACAAACGGATCTTCATGCCTTCCAGCTTACTTCAACAAAGAGAAAATATTGAAAGGCAGTAAAGAGAATCTTGACAGAATATGGCGAATTTATCCGAAACTGTTCGCTTGTCTCAGGCCACTTGCGTAACATCTGGGAATCTTTCCAAGGGTTTTGTTTACTATCCACCTTAATTACATCGCCGAGTTGCATTGTTTGCGCTCTTGAGCCACAATTCCTTTGTACTGTTGCGGGATTGGGAAATCGCTCAAGCGTCTACGGTGTGAGGTGCCAGTCTTGCGCGTATTCCAGCGAGTTTCGCACCTTTAGCTTTCGCAAGCCGCAATGGAAGCAGTCGGTAGGCCAATTAATGCTCGAAACAGCGCGCGAGTTTAAACACGAACTAAGTTCAGCCCGAGAAGCGTTAAAAAGCACGCTGTCTCCGGAGCTCTGCGCAGCAGCTTAGCACGTTCAGCTGCAGCCTTATCTCTTCCACATTAACCGGCACGGCCGGACGAGGAACTCACAAGAGACGGTCGGCGGCGAAGTTCCTGGAGGGCAGAGATAACGAAGGCCGCCATGCTGGCTCGGATTTTGTCTTTTCATTCGTCCGCATCTCGCCGCTCCCTGGCCGGACAACGTGACGCAATTAAGCGGAGAACAAAGGGGCGTCAACGGCAACACGGCGAGAAGTGAAACAATCAAGCTGCGGGCAGCCGCCTGCTGTGTACCGCGTTTTCTCCGCTACACCTACGGGCGACTTCGCAGTGTGCCGTTGAGCTCGTCTTCGTCCGGCTTTGAAGCGTTTTTATAATTTACTTTACGGCGCTATGCAACAGGTACACACCGCACTGCTGGATTGATTATATAGCCGTTGCCAGGAATTCGGCAAAAGCGCTTCTGATTTCCTCTCTTACAAAAATTTGTTTAGACAGTTTATAGACTGTCCATAGACTTTTCTAAGTAAAGTCTGTAGATTTTCTATGGACAAATGCAATGGACTAGTCTATAGACAACACAAATTATAATGTCAGCCTATAAACAATTGGTACATTTATGGTCATGCTCTTTAGCGGACTTTTGTGTATGGACTATGAAGAGACAAAATGAATTGTCGATAGGAAAGCAATATAGTCTATAAGAAGTCTATAGAAAGGAAATACCATTTTTATAAAGCCTTGTTTTTCGATACGTGGCGCATGGATTTTGAGGATTCAAAAATCGCATGCTGACATCTTCCGTGTCGTAAGGAAGAGAATGACCCAGCGGCCGTGAACAGAACGCACCAATAGGCTTAGCGTCATTGCCTGGGCGTTTTCCGGAATTCCTTGGAGTTGGCCAATTTTTAGATCCATATTTGTAATAAAATGAACATTCGCTCCTAGTAAAGTAAAAAAAATTATAACAAGGCCTTTTACGTTAGAGAGATATCAAATTACAGAAGAAAACTTTCAAGAGATATTGGTTTGTTACAATGGGAATATAAGCCAGCAGATCGCAGCAATTATCTGCAAAATTTACAGGACTAGCATGACAGTGAAATGCAGCTTTAGTTGAAGCGCATCAATCACGCAGCCGTACTTGTCAAGTCTGAACGTTCAATGAAAAAAAAAAAGCTAGAACTTATACTTTCTTGTAGAAAGATGAACAAATGTTTCTGGAATTACAACCGCGCCTGTTTTTAGCTTTGATGACGACCACCTCCTGCATGCAAACGTGATTCGCAAATTTCCCCCTCGTAATCCTGAACTGATGCGAGGGAGGAGCCACGACGAAGACGTTATTTCCGTGGCTGTAATTAGCATAAAAAGCAGCGCTCGCATTTAATTATTAATGCGAAAGCATTTTATGGTTCTGTCGCGTCAGCAAAAAGTGTCCGCAAATTTTGCCCGCACGATCATGTCGTCCTACTTAGATGGGTTTGAAAAAGTTTAACTGTATTAGGTAGTGTGGGAGTACACCTTGAAACGGGAGAAATTTGGTTGACGAATTGTAATTAGTTAATTCATTTATATAATTAATTGCTGCTAGTGAAGCGGTTTTTGCGTGAGTGTGTTGATGAAAAAACGTAGTTAAAATTTTATAAATAAAATGAGAAATGAAATTAAAAAATAAAAGATAACAATAAATAGAAATAGCAAGGAAACAAATTGAAATAAAAATTCAAATACAAAATTTCAAACAGTAATAAAAGAAATTAAACAAATTGAGCTAGAAAGAGAGGAAAGGGAAACGATTCGCATTTCCGCTCTTAAGCAGATTCAAGTGCAATCCTGTAATTATTTTTCTTTTTTTCTGCACAAGCCTTACTACATCTCGCTTGACGGGGAACTAAGCTATGACTGAAGGGTGCTTAGCACTCTGCTGCCGAATATTTTCGAATACCAACGCGGTATAAGACAAAACGACCGAGATTAACATAAAACCATCAGCCCATGTCTCTATGTTCTCGCTGCGAGGGTTAGACGTGTAATATACAACCAGTTAGTTCGGCCTTGTTAACATTTTTATCGCGCGCCCAGTATCACCTTGATTGATGAAACAAGGTCCCGGGTTCGAACCCGACCACGGCGGCTGCGTTTTTATGGAGGAAAAACGCTAAGGCGCCCGTGTGCTGTGCGATGTCAGTGCACGTGTAAGATCCCCAGGTGGTCGAAATTATTCCGGAGTCCTCCACTACGGCACCTCTCTCTTACTTTCTTCTTTCATTCCTTCCTTTATCCCGTCCCTTACGGCGCGGTTCAGGTGTCCAACGATATATGAGACAGATACTGCGCCATTTCCTTTCCCCAAAAAACCAATTATTATTATTCATCCAGCTTTCCCAGGCAGAATTTTTGAAAATTGGAAAATTGTAAGTCACTGTTATGTAAATATTAAAGGTAATGGTCCATTATTCAGATGTGTAGCAAAATCTTTCTTTTAAAGTGTTTTCACCGATCGCACCGAATAGTTAAGTCTGCCATAAAAAACCATTGGGGAACGCTTTCGACGGCAGCAAGAACATTAAATGGAAAAATGTACAAGACTTCCGTCGGGTGATCTGCGGATATATTGAGTGTTACAATGAAATCTTACATTATATTAAAAAATAGCGTTTATAAACGATTTCGCGCTCAAAAATGCTTTTGTTCAGAATTGCGGGGTATGTAAAAATGATTGCTAAATTTATTGATTGACTGGTTGACCTTCCGGCGAAATTTGTTTTTCGCTTATTTGTGTCGCTCTTTAATGCAAACTTAAAGGGCGACCTGATTGAGTGCGGACGGCTGCTTCATTGGGGGTGAGGCCGTGACGGTTGCTTTCTAACACACGAACAGATGCGGTACACCTGGCTCGAGACAGTGGCGCAGAACTCGAAACAATGAGTGCGCCTGGCGCCCAGTCCTCGGCCTGCTTAGCGCGGCTGTCTTATAGTTGACGCTGTGGGAAACAATGGCTGCACAGGCTCACGCACGTGGAGAGAGGAGACGGAGAGTGTTTAAGCAAAGATTTCTAGGCTTAAAGATCGAACAAAGGATAAGGACGCAGCTAACTTAAATGGTGCAAACGTGAATTGCACTGGATAGCTGCCACGTGTGCTCGTAAAAGGAATGTCGTCCGAGCCTTCCCGACAGCCACTTGGTGACCTCTAACATCGCTTCGCTTGCGATTTATCGGTAATCTGCATTTGAAGTGGTTTTCTTTGGTTTCGTGAGGGGAAACTGAATGAGTGCGCCCTAAAAGCGTCTTCTAGCGGGAAGTTCCTTAAGCAAATTATCGGTTACTTTGGTCGAAAGAAGATAGTTCCTCGTCTCATTTTCCTGATTTACATTACGCTACCAAAAATGGACAGTTCATTTAGGGCGGCAGTGCCCTCACCTTAAATGGTAACAAAAAGCAACAACAGAAGACGGCCGAGGAGAACGTTGCCTCGAGTCCTCCCTCTGGATGATACCACTCTCCTTTTAACGAGAAAGGAACACCTCCGGCGCCGCACACGTGCTCTAATCCCTCCATGTGCGGTAACCCTCCCCCGCGGTCGTATCTGTGAAGAGGAGGTTGCGCTTTGGAGGATCCGGGTCGGGGTTGCCCTAACTCCAGCTGTGACACGCAAGGGGCCTCATTTCAAAGATCTCCGCCCCGGGTGCCCAGTCTGCAAGATCAGAGATACTGAGGCGGATCACCTGCGGTGGGTTTGCCCGGCGCTGAAGCCGACGAGAAGTCGGCACCTGGCGACAGCGGGTCTCTCGTCGAACAATCCGGATTCATATACCACTTGGACACAGGGACCACATCTTTGCTCACTTTTTGATTTCATTAGATCAGCAAACCTTTCTTCATTTATCATCCCCGGCATTCCTGATTCCATACCCTTTAATCCCTGAAGCAATAAAGATTGCTTAAAAAAATACTTTTATCTTTTCGAGCACAGACGCGCAGAAACTCCTCAGAGCAGTTCAGCTGTCGTATGGGTGGCGACAGTATACAAGATCATGGGCGAGTTGAAGCCGCTGTACTTATTCCTCTCTCTGATGAGCTGTCTTCCGGATGAGGAGAATCTTCCGGCTTACGCCTTCTCACGCGCTGATATTTCTGGTTCTCTTCCTGTGAGTAAGGGATGCACTTTAATCAGCGTCATGAGATTTCCACTTTTGTTCCCCGAACCGCAAACTTTGGGCACCTCACAAGCCTAACTAAATCAATGATCACCGACCTTTACATAACTTGCATAGTAGTAGTAATAACTTTATTCATAGAAATATATGGGCGGGTCTCGGTGTAGAGCCACTCTTCACATCTTTTGACGTGGTCTGTGGCTCTTGTGGCAGGGTTGGAGCCCCTAGTCCACGGCCCCACTGAGTCTTGCCGCCAGGTAGGCTTTCCGGACCAGTCCTGCCTGGACCGCCGGATCCTCGCTGGAAAGCATCCTCTCCCACTGCTCCGCACTCGGAATTCTGTTTATTGCAGCCGCATTTGTTCTCTTTTCACACCACGTTATATGAATTAACGTGCCTTTGTCCTCGCACCATGGGCATTCGTTGCTATATAGCCCTGGACGGATCTTACTTAGCATGTTTAGATTCGGCAAAGTTCCCGTTTGTAGCTGTCTCCAATAGACCGCTTCCTGCTGGTGGACCTCACAAAAATCTCCACCTACCTAACTTGCATAGTTTGCTGTTATCAATTGTTCGGGGGTGCTGCTTTAGACTATATATTTAGACTTATTTTTGAGCGTTGCTTTTGTTCACTTGATCCTCAAGACAATGCTGGTTAGAAGCCGCACCAGTCACAGCAGCACTTGTCCCGTTTACCTTTCTATCTGATCGTCTGGTTTTCGTGCTTTTTTTGTCGGCGAACACAGACCAACTTCTCCCAGAAAAGGTCGTTCTACAAGCAGTAGCGTCCCCATTATCTGATCCCTGTCTCATTATGTTCCTTGAAGAAGTGTAGCGAACATTGTAGCGCTGGCAGACGACGGATGTGTCTCGTTTTCTTCTCTTCCGTCGTCTGCCATGCAGCGCTACAATGTTCAGAGAAGCATTGCATAAGCCTCCCGCGCAAGCACTCCTTCTGTGCCGCCTATTGGCTCTGCCTACATGCCACTATTTGCGGAATTGGTCAATCTCTACTTTACATTTATAGATCGTGGTTAAGCCATGCGCCACTTCCCTGGCAGGTGGCTGCTTCAAACACAGCCACTGGTGAGGCCTGTGAGGCAGAGGTATACTCTTCCCAAGCAATCTCAGCGACCGGTCATTAATTAAACTGCCACCTGTTGTGGTGGGCAGCTTGCTCACAATCCGACGGGCAGGTCGTCACCTGCCACTGCGGCAGGTTGTGATGACGTCACAAGGTAGTGTGAACGAAATAATTTAGGTCACGTGACCTGGGACATCTGTTTTTCTCGACACGCCGAAGACGCCGGGTTGGCGTAGAACGGGACCGTTGATGCAATCACGTTAAAGAAGCTCCATTTCTAACATATACCTGCTCATGTTTATCTCAAAATTATCCTGATATCTGGAAAGCAAAGAGGAACCCAAATAATGAGTGCGTCATAGAATAGGAAAAGCGACATGTTTTCTTCATAAATTCAAACGACATACGAGCACACCGCTTGTGCGTCTGTCTGTTGTTGCCAGGAAGAAAGAAATGGAAAGTGCACAGGCCTGTTCACTGCGCGCTGCGCGAAAAGTGTCCAGGAAAACCCGAACAGTGTAGAATACAGTTCTGAATGTTACCAGTGTAAACGACTTCGCTGGAGCTGGAGCATGAACACACGAAGACTTCTCTGCGCATGCTTTTGTAAGCAGCTGTGCCTTACCACGTACACTCTAAACAGAATGTAGTAAGAAGGGTGTAAGCTCTCCTCTTGCGCACTAGCTCTCTTTTATAAAAGGAAGTTATCGCAGAAAACTAATTTAATAGAACAAATAAAATAATTTCTCTGAATTATACAGATTATACAAGTTCATATTTTTTGGACATCCCTTATAATCGCGATGTAACGGTGTAATACAGTAAGATGGTGTTATGAACATATTGATGGGAACGGTCGAATCTTTAGATGCAAGCAAAATCTTGCTTTTAAAGTTTTTCCTGCGGCTACCGAGCAGCTAAGACTGCTGTAGGAAATCAACGAAGTGTGTTTTTGTCAATAAATGGCAGAAGACTACAAACGTCCCGTGGAAGGGGATACGCAAACATATTGATTGCTGTGATGCAATCCTACGATGTGCGAAAAAAGTGCGCTCATAAGGAAATTCCTGTTGAAAAAAATAAGTTTGTCCAGAATTTCTGTCGAGCAGTTTGCAATATGCAAACCAAGGAAGGTCAATCACATGCACCAGATCAGTGGTTTAGTCTTAGTAAATGTGACTCTGAGTATTGGTGAAATTATGTGGTTCGTTCATTTCAGTTGCTATTTAATTCCAAATCTTATTTCCCATTTTTCTGCTCAGAACGACCAGTCCCTGTTGGCTTCCCTTATCTCTTACCCGTTTTCTTGCATCTGTGCTACTGAACGGAGCAACGAGAATAACAAATTTTCCAACTATCTCTGTTTGCAAGCCCATCGGCGGTGCTAAAACCAGTGGCACAGCGGGCCGTCAGTGCGAAGTCGACAGCATCTTCTCATACGCGCCACCTTGTGCGTGCCAGCGTTGTAGACTGCGCAAACCTTCAGTTTCTTCCTCCTGGCCGTATGACAGCCACGAGATGAAGGAAGAGTTTGCGCGCGCCGAATCAATTTCTCGAACACGGCAGAGCCACCGGGGCGTTGCGTAAACCACTGTACTTTCTCCCATTCTTCCTCTTTTTTTTCCCCCTGCGTGTCACCGCCTGACTGGCTGTGGAAACCGACCTGAACGCAGACAGCTAGAGCAGTGAATCGCGTGCTCGTGCGAAGCGTTGAATTCCGTGCAGCATAAAAAGGAAAAAAAAAACAAAAAAAACAAAGAGGAGCTGTCGTGCGCGGCTCGCACACGACACCCTTTACTCTGCCTGCATGCACTCGGTGTTGCGACTTGATGAATGCGTCCCAGGCGACTGTGGCGAGGTGGAAGAGTGGTAGAGAGAAAGGAGTTCCTAGCACGTGGCTTCGCCCCACTGCTGGAGTGCGTGCCTTGGCACGACTGCTTCGTTTCTTGGCAGCACCTGGAAAGTGTCGCCACTCAGAAGTAGTTGCCAACCGAAATGAGGAGAGGAAAAATGAAACAAAAAAGCAATGTTCCTTTCTTTGATATCTGGGCCTCTTTCTGGAGCTGCTGGAATAATTTTCTAACCTCCCGTTCTTCAGTCAAACCCGTTCGCTGGGTCCGTACAGTGGAATATCATTAATTCGAACTCGCTTCATTCAAACTTTTGGTTTATTCAAACTGACGCTCCAGAGCCGTCAACGTGAAGTGCATTAACGCTGCTCTCTTTAATTCAAACACCGAGTAATGTAAGGAAATTTTCGATACGATTCGAATTGCAATTACCAAAAGTGGGCCTACCATCATCCGTTTGGGCAGAGGATTAAGACTATATAGGTGCCGTTTTAAAATTATTTTTTTTTCCTAAGATGAATCTGAGAATGAAACAGCATACTTGAAACTATTGTTGAACGTAGATCTGTCACTTGTTTTGAAAACATCACTATGGTTGCATGAGTTGCACAACTTCTCCTGCTTGTTTGTTGCGTTTCTAGTGATAGTTACAGTCAAATGAATCAACGCCGCTGCCAAGCATGCACTAATTGCGAATGCGTATGACACCGTAAGTGGCGAGGGCCGAGTTGTGATTCTTGTTGTTGAAACTGACGGTAATTTTAGCACTATCATAGGACGCGAAAGCGTTCTGCCAACTAACAGTCTGGACGGGTAGATCCGTTCTAGTGCAGATGCATTTGCGATTCTTTCACTTCGCGAACTGCCTGTTGTGTCGGCTGCTTTTAAGTCGTTGAGAGGTAGAAAAAAAAAGGCTATGTGGTTGTGTCGTGTTATTTCTTTACATACCTTATAATGCAGTAGCTTACGATTCGTTCCTACGCTTAATACTTTAGCTTGCTACATATTAGCAGCGTATATGCAGCATTATTTGTTTTCTGATCTTGAAAGTGCCGCCGCGGTGGCTAAGTGGTTATGGCTCTCGGCTGCTGACACGAAAGACGCGGGTTCGATCCCGGCTGTGGCGGTCGCATTTTGTTGGAGGCGAAATGCTGGAGGGCCGTGTGCTGTGCGATGTCAGTGCACGTTAAAGAATCCCAGGTGGTTGAAATTTCCGGAGCCCTTCACTTCGGTATCTCTCATAGCCTGAGTCGCTTCGGGATGTTAAACGTCCCTACACCCATACACCATACACGACCTTGAAACGGAAGTAAGAATGATGAATGTCGGTTTTTGTGCGTGCCATGACACTTATTTCTGCTTCGAATTAAAACATGCAACGTGTAGGGGCATTAGACTGTTTCGAGATCAATAACGTACTGAAGAGAGTTTCGCCTGTGAATAGGCGATGGCGTGAGAAAGCTACGGGCTAACCTTAGTTTCGTCCGGGCACAGGTTTACGTCCCTTCGACTCGACCTGATCATTAGAAGGCCGCAGCAGCTGAGGCTGTGTGGTTATGGTTTATGGTGGTTTAACGTTCCAAAGCGACGACTCAGGCCGTGCGGGACGCCCTAGTGAAGGGCTCCAGAAATTTCGACCACCTGGAGTTCTTTAACGTGCACTGACATCGCACAGCACGCGGGCCTCTAAAATTCGCCTCCATCGAAATTCGACTGCCGCGGCCGGGATTGAACCAGCGTCTTTCGGGCCAGCAGCCGAGCGCCATAACCACTCGGCCACCGCGGCGGTTGCTGTGTGGTTATAATAGCAGGCAAATGTGTTATGTTAAAATGGACATTAAACACCAAACCAATTTTTAGACGAATTTTTGTGTTTGAAAAGCCAAAGCCGATTTGATGGGCGAAGGTATGACCCTTTTCTCAACAGAGAGAACAACGCAACAAATTTAAACGTTGCTTGGAAAGAAAATTATGGCTTAGGAAATTATGACAATTAAGGGTCGTGTGCGCAGCTTTAATACGGTAATAAGTGGCCTTACCTTAACCGAGAGAATAGTTATGTTGGCGCTGAAGCTATTGTGACAAAGTATCATCCCATTCTTTCGTTCTTGTATTAAGGAACGTATCTAATGAAAAAACTGCTGTGAACAAAGATGATAGGCTCTACTGCAAGAGAACGAGCGATTATGTTGGCATTTAAGTTTATCACACACAGTACAGAATATTCACCTTGTGTTTCAGTGACAAAGAACGCACACTTCGGCTTGTCCGCAACCGCGTCTTTCCTAATGATGGCAGCGATTCTGAGACTTAGCCTGTTATCTTAGCCGCTTAGCCCACGCCGAGGAGTATAATTAGATAATTATATGCACTCGTGACGATGTTAGCCGCATCTGGTCATGGGCGTTGGTGTTCTTTCTGTGATTTGTCGCAATTTTCTTTGCTGATTTACATCGTTATTCTAAGGAGATAATAGCGCGTACAGACGAAAGAGGATGCGAGGAACGCACACTACAAGCGTTGACTCGCAACACATTGCTTATCAGAGATACGCTGAATATGCACATAATAGTGGTACAAATGAACACAAAAGAATAACAAAACAGAAGAAATCAATCGGCCTCGTCCAGATATGCTAGTTATTCTTCGCATAGAACAATCGATGGGTCGCTAACACATGAATGCTTGTTTGTACACTGGGTAATTGTTTTTAATCTTTATAGATTTATAAAAAAAATGACGCTGATGGTCACGTGGGTGCTGCCTTGAATGAATGTGCCTTCGACTCGGTGGACACAACATACCGATATATCCATCCCGATTATGCTGCCAATTAGCCGAAATTCGTTTATTAGTTTTTCAAATATTCTCCATGTTGCTGTCACAATCTTGAAGACTATTGATTCGACATTAATGCAATTTGCCCAACTTGACAAAGCGCAATAGTCTCGAGATATTCATTAATAAATTCCCTGTTTTTACGCACGTCATTCTTTAAGTGGGATCTTTTTGATCGCCAGAACTAAGCTTAGGCTGAGAAACACCTTATACTGTGTATAGAAAGGCCTTATAGTGGCGCCCGGGTGGTTCATCCACCTCGCTTGCGAGAGGTGCTGGGTTCGATCCCCAAAGACGCAGGGTACCAACCAGCTTTTCAATGGGTACAAGTTTCCCCCGGCTTAGTGCTCGGCTTTTATCGGGTGATATGCTTGGGAAACTAGTCTTGGACCAAGACACCCGTAAATGAGAAATTGTTCAGATTATTTTTGAGAACACGATCAGGTTTAGTGGTAATTGTTTTTTCACTGCATCATTTTCCCCCGTGGTGCTACTAACTACGACACTTACCACTCTTTACGTAAACAATAATTATACGTATGCGCTGATTCGATGTGCCTGGTTTGTGAAATTTTCTTCTTTTTTGACGCGACCACCTTGGCCGTGTAAGTTTACGTGCTTGGTGCTTTGAGTCAAACCTGTTAGTAATCAGCATCAGCTTGTTTTCTGCGTTCTATGGGTTTCGCTCCCTGTCAAGCTTGTCAGATTAGCTGTTGCTCCGTCAAAAAATAAGCGAATTAAACGTTTTTATTGTGTCTCTAATTCTGTGTGGTTACGTTTAATTATTTATGTCTTGATTACAAACTGCCAGCCTAAGTCCAGAGATTAATGCTGGTTTGGGCCAAAAACTCTCATACACAACACAAATTGATAAGACAGTACTTAAGTGATTATAAACCATCCAAGGGGCGATGTGGAGCATGAAATTAGTAAGTACGTAAACCAATAACCACCACACGCAAATTTCACAGTTGCCGAAAGGTGTCAGGCAAGCGACGGCAACATTGAAAGGAAGGCATCCAGGAATGAGCACTGCACATCACCATATACGGTTGCACATAGTGGGCAGGAGCACAAGATCAGTACCCGAAACACATTGTACCACCCCTGCGCACATTTATCTATTTATGTTCCTTCTCCTCTGCCCTTGCCTAGCTTACGCGACCGTATCTAGCATGCAGCTTCAACATAATGGGGTAAGGAACTTTTGTCTCGTATTGCTTGCGGAGTAAAGAAAATAACCCAAATCTATCTTTGTATCTTTGAAAAAGAGATTAAAAGTATATCGTGGCTTGTGCCTCTGGACCTCGTCTCACTGTCTGTCTTCGCTTCCTCTCGCTGCCGCTGCAGGGCGCTGGTGTTCCTGGCGCACGGCTACGCCGAGCACTGCCACGTCCCCTGCTACGACTCCCTGGCCAGGACGCTTGTCCAACTGGGCTGCTACGTGTTCGCCCACGACCACGGTACGTGATGCCGCTGCCGATGCCGCCTTTAAAAGAGTGCGCGCTAAATGCCTTGAAGAGGCGCTCGGTGGAGACTGTGGTAAAGAGCATAGTCTGTAAGGCTATTTAGCGTTGCATTCCTTTAGACCACAGACAAGCGCGCACAGATGAGAAGAGAGACAGAAAAAAAGCATGCATCACAAGCGTTCATATCCAAATTCTCTTTTACTGACCCTCAGGTCTGCATATATAAATGTTTGTTTATAAAGTTATCTCTTGAAATGATGGGTTATCTATTGAACGTAGGGCGGAAATGTTACGCGTTTATTGGCACTGACATGTACTGACAACACGCATTCAAGCACGACCGCCCTTCGTAAGATTTTTTTGTATGCTGCTACTATTTTTTTTTTTTCAGCGATAGCTACATTACGGTAGCATTTCGGGCCTTCAGCGTGGCGGCGCAGCCACAAGGCTGCACCGCCACGCTGTCACGTGGTTGGTCACGTGGTGCGGAACAGCTGCCGGCGGCGCGGCACCGTGACTGATCACGTGGTTCGGCACGTGGTTGGTCACGTGACCAGTCAAGTGGCGCGGAGCAGCTGCTGCTGCCAGTGGCGCGGCGCGCCGGCGAAACCGAGCTGCCACAGCTGTGCGCATGCGCCGTGTCAAGTGGGACGAAGATGAAGGAACGGCTAGCAAAACGGAGCGGCGAAAGACTGGCTCGAGTCACTCCATGTTTAACCAGAGCTAAACCACCCCAATTTTTTTTTTACTGCTGCGTCATAAGATGAGATTAGCCTGCTTCGCTTATCTCAACGCGATAATCTGCAACCAGGAACTGCACTTGCCTTTCGGAAGCCTATGATACCGCAAAAAAAAAAGAGCACAGATTCTTATATCGCCCCTTGAGTATGTTCATGTCCTCATTTCCAAAAGTGCATGTTTACTGTGTCAGGCAAAATCTTGACCTTATTTACAGATTGAGGACGGATTCCTTCATTTCGAAATTTAAAACAACGCGTATGGGTGCATGCTTACGCGGATTTAATCGTGCCGAAGTGAAATGCCGGCTATGAGCGTCACCGCAGTGGACAGCTTCGGATTAATTTTCTGCCACCTTCGTAGCGTGCAGTGACATCGTGACGCGCACGGGCGCCTCTTGCATTTTACCTCCATTGATATGCAGCCTCCGTTTTCGGGCTTCTACCCTGCGATCTTGGGCTCAGGCAGTCGAACGGGTGGCCCTTGAGCAACCGCAGCTGGTTAAAGCTAACGCAAGCTGTTTCTCAAGCTTTTCTTTGCCTTCATGCAACTTCAAACAGGTGCGCGCTCTGCTCGTTTAATGCTAATGTGGTGTACCGTGGTACGTGCCGCAGAGCAATTCCTTCTGTTCTTGCAAATGTACCTGGGGACGCGCCAGACATCAACAGCGTCTCGTTGTTGTGCAATAGCGCGTTATTGCGCGTCTCAGTTAGGTAATTGTCATTTCAACAAAAAAAAAAGAAAAGTAACTGGTTAACTCAAGGTCGGGTTACGGTTAAAATAGCTTGGTGAAAGACAGTGTGAGCGGGATACGCGGGTCGAGAGTTTTCGTAGCTTTACGAGCATTAAAAATGGGGATTAGTTTAGCTATTATCGACGCGTTTTTGGTAAGAAGAATGAGCTAGTTTACTGGAATGTGGATTAAAAAAAATCTCCGCACCAAGTGGTCGGTGTCTCCACAGAACTTAATTGGGATTCCCGGGTTCGAACCCTACCGCGGCGACTGCGTTTTTATGGAGGCAAAACGCTAAGGCGCTCGTGTGCTGTGCGATGTCAGTTCACGTTATAGATCCCCAGGTGGTCGAAATTATTCCGGAGCCCTCCACTACGGCACCTCTTTCTTCCTTTATTTTTTCAGTCCCTCCTTTATCCCATCGCTTACGACGCGGTTCAGGTGTCCGCCGAGATACGTGAGACAGATACTTCGCCATTTTCATTCCCCCAAAACCAATCTTTTTTTTTTATCAGAGATGAACTGTATGGCTTGCAGAAATGACGTCCCTTAATTTTCAGCAGGTGCGCGAAAGGTCCTCGATTTACATCACACCACCTAGCCTAACGTGACCATTATAACACCGTCATCACCTTAACTTACCATCACTTGACACAAAATTGTCACCACTACTTACGATAAGATAACGTAAGCTAACATAAGATTAGCTAATATACTAAACATAACACAACGTAACATAACATAACATAACATATAAAATAGCCTAGCACCTCTCCAAATAAACAGGAACAAAAAAGTTTTTTTTTTACATAGTTCCGCTAGCCCTGTGAAAAACCGTAAGCATGAGTAGGACACACGCAATGCTTACAAAAACCAGACAACGTAAAATGTAAACAAGTTTATCGAAACGCACTGTTTCAGATTTCGAAGGCAATACTGTGAACTTTAGCAAAAATGGTAAAGCAAACAATAAGCACATAATTAGCAGTGAACAAAATTTTTGACGGAAAAATTTGTGCAATAAGCTCGTTTTTTCACCCATTTAAGAAAACAACAACGACAACAACCTAAAAGCACTGCCCGGACAGTGAAGTACACGACTTCGAAAGGAAAACACGTGAACATTTTAGCCGAGTGCATAACTAAATCATCAGCACGATAACAAATGGCAGAAGAACCGACAACTGAGCTAGTTGGTGCATCTTTAAGCCGTGGTAAAAATAGCGCAGCGACGACAGACACAGAAAAGACAGAAGAAGACGGACAAGCGCTTGTCCGTCCTGCGCTTGTCTGCCCTGCACGGACAAGCGCTTGTCTGCCCTGCTGACCCTCTCCCCGGGAGAGGGTCAGCAGGGCAGCCGAAAAGGATATGGGAGAGTGTGCCGTGAGGGTCGACTGTAGTAAACAATCTCTCTCTCTCTCTTTTATTGTTTTTACAGCATGGAGCACCACTAATGAGAGAGATTACGGCTCTCGAAGTCTTCTTTTGCCCTTGAGGATTACTGAACGGCTCAATAATTTTTTTTTTTTGAAATTGTGAAAGGACACTCGCGTTGGTGGCTCATCATCGTCGTTAGCTGAACGCCGTCTAGCGAAGGAAAAAGACCATTCCTTATGTCATTCTCGCAGACTTCCTTATCAATATGTCAATTTGACTTTTTGCTGTTCTAGGGTGCATTTTAATTCGCTTAACACTACAGCCCCAAGCGACTACAGGTTACACATTCGCCGTACTACATGTCTGACCCAGGTCCCCAATTTTGTACTCGGGTACTTTCGGTATAGCAGCCTTCTTAAGACTAAGAACACTGCTAAATACTAGTCACTGACATCGCACAGTACACGTGCGCCTTTTTGCGTTTCGCCTTCATCGAAACGTGGCCGCCGCGGCGGGTTCGAACCCCGGTACTCTGGCTCAGTAGCCTAGCCGGCCTACCCTTACAAAAATGGTCTATAGAGAGTCTATAGACTTCTTATAGGCTCTATTGTCTTCCTATAGATATTTCTTTTTGTCTATTCATAGTCCATAGACTGTCTATAGAAAAAAGTCTACGGAAAGTGTATGGCCATAATTCTATAGATGGCTATAGACTGTCGGTTTGTCTATAGAAGATCTATAGACTTTATAGACAGAAGTCTATGGACATTCTATAGACTACCGAAAAAATTTTTTCATGGGCAGCTCGCTAACCACTGAGCCATCGCGGTGGGTGAGCCAGCCCTCCACAAGGGCCATGCTTTGTAGCATGCATTGTTTAAGAATCTGAATACCGGAACGGTCGTTGGGCCTCAGCTAAAGGTTTGTAACTTGTATCTGACACTGGCCGAGGCCAATAGTGTCCCTGGTTAGCAGTGGCAAGAATAGTACAGGAAATGCGTTTTCAGCCGCTTTACGGTAAGGGGAAAGGAAGCAGTTGACCTTGCGTAGCGCGAACTTAGTGGCACATAGCCAGCAGCGCAGAGCGTTGCAGGTGCGTACGCTAAGCCTTCAGGACAGCAGTTTTTCCTGAAAGCCGCACACACGTCCACGTGTCTGCAGTTGCCTTCTTGAAGTGGAACTGAATAGGTTTTACAATTCTGCACTCTTAAAGGATCAAGCATGTGGAGCTTCCTGGAGCAGCACGATAAGTATTTTTGTGCTAACGTTTGAAATGGTGACGTACTCGCCGATTAAAGCCTCAACGGTGTTCAGACTTTTCTCTACATTGCACAGCCCTGGCTTGGAGGCACGTGATTTATTTATTATCTGTTTTTGAATACTGCCATTTTGAACCAAGTGCATAGCAGGTAGGAACGTAGTTCTTCGAAGAGACAAAAATAAAGGCACGTAAAGACAAATCATTTCATACATACAGGCTCAGCAAAGAGGATATCACGCAAGGTAATTACAACAATAAGTTTAAATGCTCTTTAAATAAATACAGTGACTTCTGCCCCACCGCATTGTCAGTGAGACCATTCCGCTCAGTGATGGTCCTTAAAAAAGACAGCATTAAAAAAATAAACCTAGCCTAGAGTTTAATCGTGTTATTGCGGGAGAATGGCGATTTATTTTACGTTACTCCGCTGTATAAATAAATATAATAGAGATGTTCACGTTATAATGATTGCATTAGCTGAAAGAAAAATTTCAGCAAACATGTACGATTTCTGTTAGGTATAGACGGAAAGCCAATTCTTTTAAGGAGGTAGCTGACGGATGTGCGCCCATACCAGTTGTATAAAAACGTTACTGCTTTTTTTTCTGAATTATTTCTTGCCTGATTAATGCTCTTCTTTATAAAAAAGATCCCAGATTATTACTGAGTTCCGCAAGATTGGCGTAATAATATTGTTTTAGGCAAGGAAATGTGCATCAGGAGTCGCTAACTTCCCGGCATTTTTAGGGGACTGTGAGGTACATTCTAGAAGACAGGAAAGCTTGCTGGAGAGAAGAAATGATAAGCGGTCCAAGGTAAAAATCGGCGGAGCGCTGCTCGGCGGCATTCGGCGGGCACTGAAGTGGGCAGCCGAAGGCACAGAAAGCTGCAAGTCTTCCTTAACAAGCCGCCACCACCGAGCTTCTCCGCAAAATCCATAGGCATGAAGGGGAAGCCTGCACATTGTTGCGGATTTAATTGATGATTGCGCCACGGTTTTAAACGCTAGCGCGAAAGAGCTTTCAATTATCTGCCTACAGGCTTCATATATTTGAGTCCTTGAATGTCGCTTAATTCTAAAAAGAAAAATCCTCCAGTTTCCCTTGAATGTAGAAACACAGACTCAGTGCTTCCGTGAAGTATACGAGAGTGTCTTTCAGAGCCGTTTAATGCTTGCGTAGAGATATGTACGCCTAGATGTGTTCACATTGTACTGCTTGTGAATTCGACAGGAAGCAGTCACTAATGCTGTTACGGTTCGTCTTGATTTATAAGGTGCCGCGAGTAGTGACACTTGCATGTGTGCACGTGTTAGCAGAGGTCTAACGCACCCAATAAATACAGGGCCTTTATAATAGAACAGAGATATATGTCAGCATATTCTATCATTTTTCAGGCATGCATAGTTATTGCTCTTATTTACCAAGTGTAGGCCGTGCAGTTTGTCTGTTCTTGCCGCTTCTAAATTTGCACTGAGGAGTGGTTCCATTGGGGTTCATTGCGTGGGTGCCGTAAGCTGGAAGCATCGTGGTCGTATCAAGATGAACGGAGTAGGACTTTTACGATTGAGCAAACGAAATAAGCCATTGTGCATAGCCCAGTAAGATAAATAAGTCATGGTGCGCTTTCAACTTTCGTTCTGGGGCCAGATGGAAAATACGTGAGTCCCTAGCAGTTCGAGATTGACGCCATAAACTCAACAACATTTCACATTTGTCTGAACCGATATTTGACGCATCTAAACGTTACAGCAGCACCCTTGGTTCGCTTGTATCTGATTGTTTGCTCTCATCACTGAGGGCAGAAGGACATTCTCGCTCGAGAAGGAAGAAGCTATTGTATACGTAGTTGCGTTGCTGAGACAAGTTAAAGAATTACTTGCTCAGTGGTAGAGACCATCAAATTGTTGACAAACAGTACGTAGCATTGAGCCAAATAATTTTCGCTCACTGTACCTTTTTTTTTATTGCGAGACACGCCGTGAACAGCATGATGTCTCCCGAACACAGGAGGTCAGTGACAACGCTGGGTATAGGAGAAACGGCGTGGTCAAGCGTTTTGGTCCAAGTATTGTTAGCAAGGTAGGGGTAAGGGATGGTGGGTAGGGAATGAGGGGGTGCTTTACACATTCGAAATTAATGGCGAAGCGAACTTGTTCAAGTGGCAACCGGCGAAGGCGAAGGAGGGGTCTAATCCACAACAGTGGTCGTCTGTGTGGAGTAAAAAGGGAGTCCACTGGAGGACAGCTTTTTCTCTTTTTACTCCCCATATAGGCGTATTCATGTTTAGAGCGTACCGATTCATCGAAAGCCAGCGGGGCTTAGAAACAATGATAAACATTTATTCAGAAAAAAAAGAAAACATTCAGGTGCGGCCCATAGTTACACGTAATGACAAATTTAGGATGTTGGCTGGAAAAGACTTGATTTCGGCAGGCGAGAATCAACGTTTCGCAATAAAACGATTCGATAAACGTTGAAGAGGTTAGAAAATGTTAGGCGATCGTTCCTGCAATGTTTTTTTTTCCTTCAGCAACGTTTACTGTGCTGTTTTGCCAAATTGTTTTGTCCCAGCTTGCCCTACGCCGTTCCTTGCAGAAAAAATCGGCTGTGGTTTAGGTCTGGTTAAACCTAGAGTGACGCGATAGCTACAGCTGGCCGAGTGGAACTCGCTCAGTCGAATTGCAAAGCCAAGTCTTTTCCCGCTGCGTTTCGCTGGGCATTCCTTCTTCATCTTCGTCCCTGGACGTGGATTCACTCTCTACCCCTCTCCACTTCCCCCACTCGGTTTCGCGCCGCACCGCCGGCAGCTGCTCCGCACCACGTGACCAACCACGTGACCAGCCACGGCGCCGTCACGGAGCTCAAGGGCGTGCCACACTGAAGGCTTGAAGTGCTAGCGTAATGTAGCTCTCGCTACAAAAGTCATTACGACGAACGAAACTTTTCTGACTCAAAAAGCCCATTTTAAACAAGTGCGGAGCACCTTGGTGAAACACCCGGTAAAAGCTCCGCCGGGGAGCACCGAAACACTTAGACAAGGCGAATAAAGTAGTGGCCTGTGGTTTGTAACGTCCTTGCGGTACGCGGCATGCGTAAAAGATGGCGCGCACGAACCGTTTATACGTCTCTGTCAGCCGGCTGACATTGATTACAGCACATCGTTGAGATGATATCAGTGTTCTCGCACCTCACTCGGGTAGATGCATGTAGTCTGCGGCTAGCAAGAATTTGGGAACGTAGCATACCTTTAAACGAAAAAAATTTACTGATCGATCAGAACTCTGACGCGGCAAATTTGGGAGAGCAGTTGTTTTTTTTTCGTCCGTGACTAGTTTGAGGCTTTTACTGCATGGCAAGGCTTCACACATGCTACATAATTCTCCTGGAGAGTGAGGGTGGTCGGAGGTTGGTCGAAGGTGCTGGTGGGTGGGAGGGCAGCCCTTAAGCTAAGGGTGTGGGGTTGGGTGGGAAGGTGGCTGAGAGGTGGTGCATCTGGAAGAGGTAGGCAGAGGGTTAAGGCTCCTCACTTGGGTTTGAGGCTTTATCTTAATAGACCTCAGACCTCACCTCGATAGACCTGGGCACTATTTTCTCAGTAAAACGAGGGACTCAAACGAAACATGCTATTCGCCGCAGATTGCTACAAAGATGTGCTGTTCGCCGCGAAGCGGGTGATATTTCTCTGTTCTCATCGTATTTGCTATCCCCCCCCCCCCCCCACCCCACCCCCATATTCATATCTCTTCGTTTCTTCGCAGTGGGTCATGGCAAGAGCGAGGGTCCACGGGGCACCGTCAAGTCGGCTGACATCTACGTGGACGACATCTTAACGCACGTCGACTTGGTCAGGCAGAAGTTCCCGGGAAGACCGGTTTTCCTCTTCGGGCATTCCATGGTCAGTACATTCCGCCCATTGTCCTTATGCAACGCCCTCTGTACCTGTGCCCTGCGGCGCCCGCTAATTGCAGATGCGCGCACTTTGAATGCTGGATGCGGAAGATTCCGAAATGTATTGCCATGGGCTGCTCGTAGAAACCTCTTTCCTACAGCGAGTGCCTTCTTTTCCCTCTACTGGTGCTGCTTCCTTCCTCCTCCATCTTGTTTTACAGACTTACCTGGAGGGAGAGAACGAAGAACGCAGAGGCAGAGAGGTTAACTGGGCTACGCCCAGTATGCTACCCAACACGTGGGAAGAAGAATGAATAATTCAGATAAGCTACGGAGTGTATATTTTCAAGGCTACGTTGTAACCTATGTATGCAGTGCACACTTTTTAGGTTACGTAATAACCTATTTATTCAGTGGACGAGTTTAAATCGACACCGAGGACAATTTAAATTTGGCCTAGCTGTAACTATAGATTACCACATGTTAATGACAAAGACGTTACTTCCATCGAAAACAAAGCTATTATAAATAAGAAGGACCAAATAATTCAGTACAGATGGCGCCATCAGTGGCCGATTTTGCTAGTAAACTGCGGCGCGTCGACACAGTTTCTTTCCAAGTATCCCAAAGGCTAGGCTACTCCCCTAATCACGTTAATACGGTGATCACTGAGTCCCTTTTGGTGTAGACCTCACGAGTTTGAATTGGGAGGCGGGAAAATGTATCGAATGTGATTTCATCAGCAGTAAAGAGTCTTTTGCTGTCGGACATCATCAGCATAGCTAAACAGAGCCATAGAATTAATTTTTACTGATAAAAAAATTAAATGAACTTACGATCTCTTTTCGTTCAAGGGCTTAATATATTGAATCTAGGTGGAGTTAAAGCTTGGTGTTCAGGTCACCTGTCCCGTATGCGCGCCAAAGTATTGCCGCGAAAATCTGGCCTACAAGAACTAGAATTTATTACTTAGATAAAAACCACTACTACCATTTCTTCATATTTGCCCGTTGCAAAGCCTTGTCTGATTGGTTGCTTCCCATTGTCACTTTGCGCCCACAGCATTGAGTTTTTTGTTTAGCTGTTAGGTAAACAAAATGGGCAAATGAAGAACGGTCACCTTGTCGTCAGTGATATATTAGCAATACTGTGTGTTTTTAAGTTTCGAAATAGCCGGTATTAAACCTGATAACGCAATTAACTTAGCGAAAACGGCTGAGATGGAATGTATATGTTCCTTGGCCTCGCAACTCGTGCAGTTCATGTCTTTCGGTGAAGCACCGCACAAAGTGAACTCAGCGTATCACAGGCGGCCGTGACGCTTGGGCATACAGGGTGAATTTTAACCTTTACTGAATTTTATTTTAAAAGACTGTGAGATACGTCGGCGCGGTCTGTTGAGCTGGTTTGTACAGGAAGGCGGAGATTAGCTCATATAGATCACCAATTAGACTATTAATTTTTAAATTAACTAATAAGAATAAATCAATAAATTAAATAAGTAAATAAGTAAATAAATCAACGAAATAATTAGCAGGTAAATCATAGAATCAATGAATCAGTTACCGCTGACAGCATCTGATTCTTTAGCAGCATAACGGCCGAGCGGTAAGCCGTCAGGGCGCTTCATGTCCACATGAATACGTGTCATTTGCCGATTTCTAATTTAAAAAATGGCCGCGAAAAAAAAGTGATTTTGATGTCGTGGAACAGTGAGATAGCCGTGTTCGAAGCACGATTCATTCGAAAGAAACTCCCTCTAAAACACGGTAACGCGTTTCGGCGGGGCTATTTATTACGTCGAATTGCGAGGAGATGACAGCTCGCCTAGCCGCGATTTCGTCGTCCGCAAACAAAGAGGTCGTAGAAAACCAGCGCAGATTCCGCGGGAGAGGGATCGCTCAGAAAAGTGCTGAATAAGGAAGCCGGCGTAGAAGAAGAAAAAATAAATGTAATCATTCCAACTGAGGAAGGGAAAAAAAGAGGCAGGATAGAATTGTCAGGCGATCCACGGTTTGGTGGCTGCGCGGTCATTACGCCAAGACTCACTCATCCCAGCGAGGGTTTGGAGCCGGTAAAAGCGGCGAAAGAAAACGAATCGAACAGGTATGATGAAGGGAGGCGGCAATCGAGAGGCGCATCAGAGGGACACGCTGATATCAAAATGTGAAAAACCAACTAAACAATAAACTGTAAGGAGAGCTAACATCGGATAAAGTTATGTCGATGATCGCAGTTTTTGTAGAAAACTGGGACTGAGCGGTGGACGAAAAATGGGGACGAGGATTCGATAGCGTAGGAAGCATCGTCAGCAGAACGAGATTTTTTTTTTGTTCTTGTCGTGCAGCGTTCGTCGGGCTCGGTTGTCGCACCGGTTGCAAAAACAGTAAAAAGAAAACTACATAAAAATACGCCGGATGATCACAGATCAATAGCGGGAAATTTCTTTGCAGTTTCATAATTCAGCGTGTACGGTTTCGCGGGCTGGGAATAGGCTTGCCACAGCAATAACGTCGTAATGGAAATTATTTCTTGCGTGTTCGTTCCTCGCCGACAATCTATAGGATGGCGCTTGAGTTGTTGCATCCTTCAGGCAAATGAAAGTTCGCTGAGGCGAAAGAAAACGGTTAAAAGAAGCGTTGTTCTTTGAGCAGGAGAGATGTTCAGTCAAGAAACGCAAACAAAAACAGAAAGAAAATCAGTAAACGATTAGCATTCGTAAGTAACATGGAGGCCTGATTAGTTCTTAGTAAATGGATAAAATAATTACGGCATATTTGAGCTGTTATTATCGCTTTCTACATACCCCCTATTTGCCGCTACGACACAAAGAAATGGTGCTTGTAGTTGACTTATATGCATTTCTATAGAAGCTTAGCCTTAACATTACGTATTAGCCTCAGTGAACTTTTGCAAGGTTTCTACTAGCTAAAAAGAACATGTCTCAGCTGTTACCCTGTCTCTACTCAAGGGGGATGGACAGTGCCAAAGTGGGACAAACCAAGAGACACAGGTTTAGAGGATCCATAATTGCGCAATCGTCTTCATGTTTGCTCTAACTGTAGCGCCTCACGAAGGGTATTTAAGCTATACTCCTCAACCATCTCAGCCTTGTAAAGCCTGGACACTGAAACCGTGATATAGATGTGAACAATAAGTTTTTCGTTACTGGCCTGTGCATTTCGGACATTCAAAAAGCTTATAGGCATGCACAGAGAAAAAAATATGCTAATATGTTTTAAATTCTGTAATGAGGCTCATTTATGAACGTCCGCAAAACAGTAAAACTGTGCACAGATAGTCAGGCGCTTACAAAAAAAAATCAACAAAATTCAAGAAAATTGTCTAACTCTCTGATGCAATAACACTATCATTCCCTTGTAACCGACCACTTGTGCGTGAGAAACATGTGCAGCACATTTAGGCGTAAGCACTGCAAGCAAGAATCACAAAGGCCGAACAAGGGCGCAGTCCTGGAGCTGCAGGTCTGTCGCTTAGTTTACAGTCTGCAGCAGGTTGGCGCAAACAGCATCCTCCTTCGGGACCCACGCCTGGCTGACTTCCTTTCCTTTACTGCGAGACTCTTGTAAAGGTGTTTTGTTGTTGCCGTCTTTTCTATGGCACGCGTCATATATTTTACGGCTTTTACGATGGCCGGCAGCTGCGCTGGCCCACCACCTCGCTTCTGCTGCTGCTCTTCTCTAAAAACCCTCGCCTATCGAGACGCGCCAACTGTCGTGTGCCTCGCGACGCCGCGAGAGGGCGCGCTGGCAACAGCCAGGGCGCACACACCGTGCTCTGTGTACAAACACCGAGCAACGCCAAAAAAGCAAAAGTTGTTTACCCACCGAAACGGTTTGACAGCTTCGCCCCACTCCTCCTCCTCCCTCCTCCTGCTCTCTTGTCCTTTGCCCTCGCCGAAGGTGTTATTAAACTGCGTGACAGATCGAAGCTGCCGTCGCCGTTCCAGGCCGTTTTTCCAAATTTCGTCAGTTGAATTTTTTCTTATTCGTTTACCCCCCACCGCACCTTGGTCTGAAGTGTGGGGCTCGACCCTGTCGCCTCCTGCGCAGCGTGTGGGTAGGCATATTTTTTTTTCATCTCCCGCCGTCATCCGCGGGGAAAAGTCGCGCGGTTCGATGGTTTAGCCTTTCCTGTTGGCGTTTTGTGCTCCTGGTTCGCCTCGAGGTCGAAGGTGCTCCCCCGGGGCTGCAGCACTCCATATTGGTTTTGGCGGGTTAGGACCGCGGGGTTATGAAGCGCGGTTGAGTTTACTTGCAAGTTTCCTTTTTGAAGACGACGTAGGTGATGTGTGCGCTCCTGGTCGAGGCGCGCAGTCCCAAAGTTTTGAGTTCCTTTGTGTTTGCAAAAGGTCGTAAGGTATTCATAATGCCCTGCGACGTGGCCAAAACAAGCTGACTGGTTTGAGCGCGTTGTGTTGAGAAGGAATACAGTTGTAGAGTTTGGCAAAAAAAAAACGCAGTGTTCTTGCTAGACAGCTGTGTTTCCTCGATGTCATTGACCTTGCTGACCACAGTCTTCGTCAGAAGTAAAACCTCCAAGATGTTTCCAACTCGGCGATCATGTATGGTTCGTCGTGCATCATCAGACTCCCAGATTTATTGTAGGTGACGGGAGCACTCGTCACGAACTCTTCGAAAGTGAGAACTAACACGAATACTACAAGAAGCACACTGCACGGCCTGTAGGCAGCAGCTTTGGCTTCACACTTTTTTACAAAGTACACTGTCTTTCTGACAGCTCTTCAGGGTTTATTGGCACGCAACTTTTGTCTGCACTAACAGGACGTGGTTAAAATTCCCTGATCCATTTGACTTCGATGAAACCTGCCTATGCACTTTTCCTCCTTTTCAGGTTTCTTCTGACCGCCTTCGTAATTTTGAGTGAACATAACACCTTAAGATTTGACTAACAATTTGCCGCTGCATTTTGGCCGCTCTCCTACAGAAAAACAAAGACAAAAATGTTGACAAATAGGATATAATAAACTGACGACAAGACTTGATAAAGGAACACTGTCGAAATGCTTGACAGCAGGTTCTATTTTTGTTGAGGTGCCAATGAAACCAGACCGTATGTCTCAGTAGTGTCGACGATGCTCTACACCTTGAACTTCTGGGCAGCCATAAGTGCAGTTTCCACGTTTATAACGCACAATGTCTGAAACATGCTTGGTGAAATATACTAAAGCGGCTATGCAGGCCTCTAACATTACCGCTGAAGTTACGTGTCTTTGCGAGCATGCCCTTATGAACACACGGGAACAATGGGTGTCTCCAGCTGGTCAACACCTACAGACATGTGTGCATTTATGTGTTGGTTGGCAGTGCGAAATCGGAGACACGTAAGGGCAGGACGTCAATGAGGCAGTACGGGCCACGGAGAAAACTTTTACTTAGTATAAGCATAAATATGCAGAACAGAGCTCTTCCTAAGGGCATCAAGGCTCACTATACAATCGTGGCATCAGGCTGTTCTGACGAAAAGTATCAGACACTGATGAGACACTGGCATACTAAAAAAATAAAACTGGAATGAAGAAAAACATTTGATAAGAAAGTTCGGCTGCAAAAGCATGCATACTTTTTATGTTGGAAAAAAAAAACAGCGCGCAAAATACAGAACACCAGAAGAACGAAAGGCACAGGACGAGTGATGTAGCTTCTTTCTTCTGGCCTTCTATCTTTCGTGCGCTGTTTTTTCTAATATGAACTTCTACCAACTGGGCAAACTAAACGTTCTAATAAGTGGAATGTATACCCTTCATTTGCTTGTGTACTGCCGCCGCCTCAATGACTTTTCGGCGCTTAGTTCAAACAACAAAGCTAAGAAGTCAACTGACGCGTCGCGATAGTATCTTGACAAAAAAAAAACACAGTCACAAAAGACAAGGGACAAGAGAAGGAGTGTTCACGCCACAACGTTCACGCCAGTCGTTGTGGCGTGAACACTCCTTCTCTTGTCCCTTGTCTTTTGTGACTGTTTTTTTTTCAAGTTGCAATGTACCAACTGGCCCACATTTCTACCCTTCTGCGATAGTATCGCAGCTTCTAATGCACTTGAGTTGAAGGCTCTGCCTTCTTGATAAACAAGGTGTGTGTGTTTGTGTGTGTGCCTCAAAGAACAAAGCTGCTTGATATAAACGCTGCGCCCTTGTCATTCACCCGTGTGCGCATTGCGTTTCACCTTTTTAGGTACTATAGATCACCAACTTGCCCAAACCTGCACCTTTCCCAGTTACACTTTTTTTTTTACTTAGTTTGGTGAGTACGTTGTTCAACGCTGGCTGTAACTTTTGGTATTATACTGATTATTAAGTGCAACTGGCCTAGCTTGGCACATGAGTCTCCTCTCTGTTTATTGCATGTAAAAAAATAACATGGGGGCAATATAACCTTTCAAAATCGTTAATGTATCAATGATGTCGATCCCTGTTAACAACACTAACCTTGTCTGTAAAGCATGCCGATGTCTCTGTCACATCTCCAAAAATATTTGCCGCTTCTTTAAACGTTCTTTTCCTTTCGTTTAACTTATGGGCTCTTATTTCATTATTTTAATCCCCGCCGCCGCGGTGGCTTAGTGGTTACGGCACTCGGCTGCTGGCCCGAAAGACGCGGGTTCGATCCCGGCCACGGCGGTCGAATTTCGATGGAGGCGAAATTCTGGAGGCCCGTGTACTGTGCGACGTCAGTGCACGTTAAAGAACCCCAGGTGGTCGAAATTTCCGGAGCCCTTCACTACGGCGTCTCTCATAGCCTGAGTCGCTTTGGGACGTTAAACCCCCATAAACCAAACCAAACCAAACCATTATTTTAATCCCACATGAAGTTGCCCACGAACCAGATAACCTGACGTGCTTAACACACATTGGCAAAGTTGCTGCGTCCTTCTTTGCAACCTCGACTAACCCTAACCCCCTTCCTTCCTGCATTACTAACAACGCTACCTGGTGGCGGCCTTCCAAACGACCCAAGGGAGGCACAATGTGCGTGAGGAGTGCCCTGGAGCGACCCGGCGAATTTGCCGGCATGGTGCTGAACGGCCCGGCCGTACGGATCGACCCCGCACAGGGCACCTGGACCAAGGTAACGAAACCAGCTCGTTGAGTTTGTGCCGTTCTCTCCACAGGGTGGCTTGCTTGTCGCCATGGCGGCCGAGCGGAGGCCCAAAGACATCGCGGGGCTCATTATGATGGCCCCGCTGTTAGCCGTGGACAAGGAACAGGGCACCTGGCTTAAGGTGCGTCAGCATGCCCGTGCTGGTCAGAGCTCTTTATCACGCTAGTTGTGAAGCTCCGAATCAAAACCCCCTACTAGTCCCCCAGCTACTTTTTTGGAGGTTAGTAGGCACTTATACACTAACTATACAGGTTAGCAGATAGTAGCTCCACATATGAGCGGATCTGTTAACTGACGGCGGCGCAGTGCAGGTTGTCAGTTTCATATTTTAAACAGCCCTGGGCAGTTCACCTGAGTGATGAACGTGGCGTGACAATCTCCTAACGTACTTTCGAACCGATCGTAGTGGAGAATTTTGATGTGTAGAGGCTATGGGGAGTTTCACAACAGGTGTGATCGAAGAGCTCTGTTTGCTGATGTGGTGGTGGTGGTGGTTGGCTGGTCGTGGTGGAGGTCTAGCACTCCTGCAGTGGACACGGTGCAGACATTTGCGGGTGGTTTACTGGAGGCCGACCGAGACTCGCGTGAGGTTCGTGATTTTTGCGAGCGAACAGCATCTGCCCCTGAATCGCCTCACGTTACTGCTGGTTAGTCGCATGATGCAGTTTTAACTCTTACGTTAACACTGTTGTTGTGAGGGCAAACCGTTCTGGAGGCGGTAGAAAGGATGACGCCGACACCTGAGGATGTCATAGGTAAAGATGACTATGGATAGGGTGCACTGGCGTAATAAAGCATGCGATTTTTGTCTGAATCTCTGTGCTGTCCGGCTAGTGGGAATCGCGGCGGTTGACGCTAATACGTCTGGTCGAAACAGCTTTGGACGGTGACAGATATAATACAGGCGCATTAGCGCATCTGTCCGAGAGAGACCGAGGCCATGTATACCTAGTGCTGATGTTAATGCGGGACTAGAGAGCACTGTTTCACACTTGTAACAGCCTTTATCTCTCTTGGCAGCATACAATTCGGGTCCATGCAATGAAGCTCAGTTGCGTTGAAGACTAATATTAATATAGAAACGTATTCAACCGAGGCCGATCGCTGTATCGCAGCCCGCAGTCTCTCAGCGCTGTGTATAAGGAAAATGACAATAACCGCAGGAGGAAGTGTACCGTGCATATGCATCGTTGTCGACGCGCTGCGTTTATTTCCGCAAGAAATAATAAGTAAAGAGATGTGTCCCCAGAAATTAATAGTCGAATGCAGCGTGCCCGTGGATACACCCATGAGGGCATTCAGCGCAAACACTACCCTTTAGTGTAATGTTTCAAGCGTGGCCACAAAGCCGCAAGTTGCACATAAGTACATTCAGGAGGAGCGTATAATTGACGATAAGGGGAGGAATTCGTGAACAGGCCACTTGATGTTCGGACGCAGCGGCCGTTGCGCGGAGTCCTTAACAATGCTAATGAACCGAGCGTTTTTCCAGGAACGGTATCTGATAGGAAATCTTATCTGTAAAGTGCACTATGGGACAGGTGTAATCAGCAGGTACACAGTGAGCGTGTGGACTAACGCGGTATCAGTGGTAACCAGTGCGACTCTTTTGTTCCTTGTATGTGGCCGCGATCTGACGCAAGATTAAAAGTTCCAATCTTTCATGTTTGTCATCGCGCTAATCCTGATTAGGTAATATGGGAATGTCAGAAGCCACAGTAAGTACGGCTGTTAGCGAGACATTAAGGTGCGTTTCTTACTAGTGAATGAGCAGGATTTTCCAACATTCTTAATCACTGCTTGACTTTGGGTCACTATTGGGCTGAATGCAGAACTTTCAGAATCCCGAGAAGCATTTTCAGCTTTCGTGCGTAATCTCGAACGGCGCGCTCTGTATTGCATTTGCGACCAGCTCTTCTCTATACCGAGTTCGATAGAACTGTCAAACACATGAGGAGTTAAACATTATTCATCGAAATGCGCATGCACGACACGGTCATGTTTCGAGCTCTAGGACACTCGTAGGTGATGCTAATGCACTCCCCGGTACGCCTTTCGAGCACTCAAGACAGGTGTGTGGAAACCTGTCCCTACGTACAGCTCTTTCTTGTTTACGAACCAAATAATCTTGAAATCTTGCATGACGTGCATGCCGCATGACAATGCATATGACCCTGAGCAACTTTTCAGTGCAACCTCTCGCTGCGGTCGTCTGTTGTGTCTGCACTGTCGGCTTCTGCTTACATGTATGCTTCTTGCCCTGTCACATCGAATACAGATGACCCTGGCTCGCATCTTGGGTCGGGTGGTGCCCAACCTTCCCATCGGCGACCTGGACCTGTCGCTGGTTTCCAGGGACGCAGAAACGGTGGCCTGGATGACCAACGACCCGCTCCGGTACCACGGCAGCGTGCGCATGGGGTGGGCTGCCGCCATGCTCAACGCTCTCGAGGTGCGAATTCGCGCCCTCTGTTTCTCAGTTTTAGCCGTTATTCGTAGCTCGCAGAACCGTCGCTTCTCGAAGGAAACCTCCTTCTGTTTGTTTATTGTTTACTGTTGTTGTTGTGGTAGTGTTTCGTGCAGAACGTATTTGAACGAAAACTTTAAGAAACCTGGAGGAAAGAAACGAAGGCAAACAACACTGTCGGGAAGATAACACTACCGGCTGTGCTCTTTCGGTAGCGGAAGTTTCTGTTTAAAATTGCGCTAAGATATTTATTTCTGGCGTTATTAATGAGTTCGTGTAGAGGCGGAAAGTTGGTACACCTTGAAAATTGAAAGAACAGCGCAAAAGACGGCACACGCTGGCGGCACACAGCACTGACTAGGAACTGATTCATTTCCAGCAGCCGCGAGTATGCAGCGAAAATGGGAGGAACAAGACCAGAACAAGCGAACAAAAGAAATCACGTTGCTCTGTATACACTCAAGCCCACTGTAATAGTTCTGAGATATTTTGAGGGTAGTTTCACCCTCGTTTGCAATAAGCGAGCGTTCGTTAGAACTGCGGCCGTTATAAGTTAGCTCAACTGTAGATTCGCTGCTGGATTAATATAGCAACCAGTGGCTAGTCATCAATATGTGTCGTCGTCTTCCTGTCCCCTCTTCTGTACTGCTCATTTTGCATCGTTTGAGATTGTCCGCGCCTGTTTTTTTTTTTTCTGGAATGAGCTGCGCAGTATAAAGCACCGAACATTTAAATGCTCAGAGACCTTATGCTTGAACTTCTTTGTTTGATGGGCCAGAACTGCGGCGGAGTGAACAACAGCAGAGGGTTTGAGAGGAAGACAACGGTGAAATGCTTTTTCCAAGAATCGCGCAAGAGAACACGGACAGAGACGTGACCCAAACAGACAGGGCAATACGCCATCCCGCCTGTTTTGTTCACGTCTGTGTATGCATGGTATTTTTTTCGATGTTCCTAAAATGCATGCCGTATGAATCATGAATCAGCGAGCTGATCTGCGCTGACAATGAAGGTGTTCACATACTTCATTCCCCGTTAATTAGGTGCTTTACACGCTTTAAATGCAGCGCTGCGATCAGGGAGAATTTCTAGATGTTCAATTTAGTGCTGCAAATCCTGCGAAATTAAGCAAGCCACTGTGAAAGAGTTGCTAGTACTACGTGATCGGTGGCACTTGCATTATGCAAGCGAGATGCACCGAATAAATGAGCGATAAAAACAGATCAAAGGGCCCCATTGCATCATCTATGTTTCGTTTAGTACGTTATAGCGTCTGTTTCTGTGACAGCCTTTCTGTCATCATGTCATGTGCGCACATGTTCTGAGCAAACGGCTTTGCAAGCAACTGCCATGCTCACGCTCAACGCAAGGGGGCGATACCCATCAGCAAGTTTCTCGTCATGTCTAGCGAATAAACTAACCAAAGATCTCCGCAATAGGATCAAGGAACAGAGCAAACAGCAAATGGAAAGCAAGACGACTTTGGGGTAGATGAGATTTCTTTCCCTTTGGAAGAAGACCGAGCAGAGAGAAAGAGAAAGCAATTTAATGAAAGGAAAGGTGGAGAGGTCGGCCGGCGGATTAAGGGCTTGGTATTAATTCGGTTTTGACCGCGCAGAACTTTACGTGTCTAAAAGGCCACGAAAGGTGGTTCAAGCTTCGAAACAAAACAAGAAAGGCTCGCTGAAGTACTCGACTGCATGCCCGTTGGTTCATCGCCATAAGGGACAGGAAGTTTTTGTTTACGGCGAATTGCGAGCGTCAGTGAAAGCATGACGTCGGATGATTACGATCTTGCAAATGCTGTTTTCTCCCGACAGTTCAAGGAAAACAAGCATTAAGCGAGTGAGCGAATTTTGAGCAGCAGTTCCCCCTTTCCCCGCTCGCTAATGGTGGTTCGGCACGGCACAATACGCCGTTATTGGGCGGCTCCAGTATCGCTACAATTCTAGACGAAAAGAACAAGTGAGTGAACTTGCAGGGTTAACTTGATGCGCAGGCATGCCCGGGTAACCTTGAAAGTGCCGCCCTAGGTCTTTGCCGCTGATTTCTTCTTGTTTGCTTCATGCAATAAACACACTCAATCGTGCGCCAACGATTTCAGTCACAGCGCTTTCTCACATGCTGGCCTTCTTTTGTATCTGTCATACGTACTGCTTAGATTTTGGCAGCCGTACATCTCTCTCTCTCACCCCCCCCCCCCCTTCCCTTTCCCCCGCACCGCACGAACACACACGCACGCATGCACCATTAGTGACGTTCACATGAGAATCAACCGTTGGCCCCGAGCCACAACGCCCTCTGGGCCACCTTGCAAGCAGAAAATACACAAAATGGGGGACTAACACCATACACAAGAGACCTTCAGCGGCGTCCGTTGTTATTTCGCGAGTGACTCCAGACAGAGAATCCTGGTCTTTGTTGTTCGTGCTCCTAAAGCAATTATTAGACTGTGATTTCTTTTATCTCAGTGGTTTTCACCAAAAATGAGGCGACGAACCTAGAGTACGAGCTTGTCATAAAGGTACAAAAATTCAGGGGAAGCACTTTGTTGACCTCAAGTGCGGTGAGGCGAAAGCCTTTAGCGCGGTGTTGCGGCTTGTGTCACTGAGGTGTGGTGAAGATGTCAATTAAGTACACAATTGTTTGTGAATCTTAAATGCTGGAGGCACTGGAGGGCGTTTTGGAGGCATCCGTCTGATTCGACGCCTTTCTGTAAACATTTTCCAGCGTCCTAGACAAGAACTACATGTGCGTTGGCAGTAAGTAGCGTAGTCGTCCGGCAATAAAAAAGAAGGAAGTAGCGTAGTCGTTAGCACGCTCGGCTGCGGAACGGAAGGATGGTGGTTCTAATCCAATCGTGCACAACGATTTCTTTTCTTATCAAGTTGAAGAGCGTAACAGACGGACGCGAGCATGAGCCATTAAAGGCTTTCGCCTTAATATTTTGGCAGCTGCGCTCGTCGATGAGTCACCCCAGGCGCTGAATGTAACGCCGGACGGACGAACGGACGGACGGACGGACGGGGGAATGAGCCATTAAATGCTTTCGCCTTAATACATATAGGTGCATATAGGTAAGTGTGCCCTTAGTTATTGATCGCTGCTGCACAGATTGATTTTTTTCTTTTCTACTGCCGTTGTGAACAGGTCTGCAGAAGAATGCTGCTGCTTTTGTGGTACACTCACTCTGCTGCCGTGTGTGCTTCCTTACACTGATCAACTTTCGCTGAGTTAGATCTTACGCAGTTCGTTCCTATAATGGCTGGGTGTGCTGTGAGACGCTCCGACATGGAATAAGAAATGAGCGCGCTCAACAATAATTGTCTGGAAAGCATAAGTGTCCAGGACGAAGAAACAAAAAAAAAGATATTTACCAAGCACACCCGAGCCCTTGGATGCGTTGCGCACGTCCTATTTTTACCTCACCTCTGACGTAAGACGCGTGGCTTGTAACTGAAGAGGGAATTGAGAGAATCGGCCGGCCAGGGGGGCGTGGTCTAGAACGCGGAGAACTATAGCTGTGCTCCCAGTCCTCTCGAAGGATGCTATTCTGGGAAGAGTCAAGGCTGTACGGTCACGAAAGGCGAGTACACAACCGTCACTGTTATCTTCAGAACCTCGTGGTCAGGTAATTGCAAATGCTAGCGTATCTGTTTTGCCGATTTTAGTGTTACATGCATGTAGTTATTTTTAGATTTCTTTCCGACTGCTTGCTAACGCCACTGCAGAGCAGATGCTGCAATAGGTAGGGAATGCTTTCAACTATCATCTTTCTTTGGTGATATTAACCAAGCAATAAACTGACCGAGTGATTTTCAACGTCAGAGGTTCTATTAGGAAGCAGATGAAGGTGATACGAAGTATGTTTCTCTCCGTATTTTACAGGACCTTCAAGCCAAGATCGAGTTGGTCGACATTCCGTTCCTCATCCAACACGGCTCTGCCGACAAGCTCTGCGACATTGCTGGTTCCGAAGACTTCTACAAGAAGGCGCCCAGCAAGGACAAAAGCATGAAGGTACACTCTCGAATGAAGGAGTTTATTTGTATGTATTCGATGATGGTGGCACTTGATGTCGCTGCTCTCTGCTTAGTATTTAATGGTTAAGTCATGGATGAAATGGAGTCCCATGGCATGTGCTTGAGGCCTGCAAAGACGAGGCATATGTCTGAAGACTGGTTTGGCGGTAATGATCACTTGTAGCTTTTCCAGGACAAGGTGTTCTTATGCCACATATAATGGCTGGAGGGTGCATTGGCTTTGCGTGAGCTCACCTAATAATTCAAGGTCTTAATGATGTGCGATGGCCTTACTTTGAAGGTTTCATGCTGCGTTTCAATGGACTTGAATATATAAAACTCTTACACAAATACTTCAAATACTTGCAGTGCTTGGCGCACTGCAAGCAGTCTAGCCGGGTGCAAAGAAGCGTAACTCTATAAATTACAGGCCACAAGGCAATGAAAAGTCTGTGTTAAAAGCCAGAAAGGCGGTTAGTCGAAGCATTACTCTACAGACAGTCTTGTAAAGATTTTCAGCAGTGTAAAGTCGGTCGTGATAATACCCTAACTGCTACTTTATATGTTAAAATTAAGCTTAGGCTATTTTGAGAGAAGACATAGTAAGGACAAGAAGCTGGCCACTATTCGTCCGTTTCTCAATGGTAAAATTAAAGATCGAAATTCTGGCTCCTAAAAGAAAACGCTGAACATTCCATACACGGCAAGCACCAAAGGCAGGAAATGCATCATAAAAGCAGAAAGAAAAGACTACAAATGATGACTACCAAGCAAAATTTTGGCTCTGAACATTCGCTGTGAATCCACCCAGCAACGTTTGTACATGTATGCAAGCTGAGATAGCAGGAAATGTTAACGCCAAAAGTAAAGTATAATCAGTATAAGTCATATTCTAGCTAAACAAGCAAACTGACATGTGGCTGACACACGTGCTACCTGTTTTCATAGTGTTATATGCTTCCGCCACCAGCCCGGCCTCACCGATTTCTTGGTCGAAGTCTACTCTTTGTGCTTCTTAAAGAGAGTCAGTGCTAGAGTTTAGATAGGCAGCTCTTTTTTTTTTCAAACGCCATGCTTTTGGTGCTGTTGGGGTCGTTAGCGCTGACGACACGGACGGGTAGGAGGTGCCTCTCTCCTCAAGTGTTCTTTGTGTGTGTCTTTTGTTTCATGTTATCGTGTTTCTTGGCCACTAATCTTCGCTGACTCGTCTACAGTGCCATCGTAAAAACCGTGCCGTCTGTTGCAGGTATACAAGGAGTGCTATCACAGCCTGCTGACGGAGCCTGGGGAGATGGGACAACAGGTGCTGAAGGATATCGCCGACTGGTACACGGCTAGGTTTCCGTCGTGAACCTATCATCGACGAAAATGGGGCGACAACTACGACTGACAGAAGGGGGAAGAGTAAATGTGCATAGGCATGCAGACATGTGGTGTTACAATAGTGCTGTTCAAAGTAGGAGTCACATCTTCAACAGATATTTTTTCTCAGCTCGTGTGGCACACCTGTGACATCAATTAAAGAAGAAAAAAACGAAATATTTTGACCAGGACACGTGCAACAGGGAGTGGTTGCGGGAAAGAACCTAATTTTCGTTGATAAGATGGCAGCTAGAAAAGCTCGTTGCCGTAGGGTCAACGCAATATGCAAGAACCGTCCCTCCATTATAGCAATATAATGTTTCGATGCCTTTAAAGCTATCAACCTTGACCTGTCAGGTGTGGTGTATTGTGACAAACCTTGCTTCAGTGAGTGCAATTCGTCTGCATAGTTACCCCACGGTTGATAGGATATGCGTGATTCATGTTTGAAAACCTTGCGGTCGACTAATGCATTGCTTTGTCAGATGCGAAATTGTCACGACGCGAGCAAAAAGAAATCAAACGAAAATAAGCCTTTGTAACTAGGCTTGTTTTTAGAATCATGCTGGCGTCAGCTTAAAAGCCTTGTTTCAAAAAGCTCAGTTGTAATGGCAGCATATTAGTAACAACGCATATGAAAGCCAGTTTTCTTCGCCAGCACACTGGACGGCACCTGGGAGACGGTGGCGAGGAATTTTTCGAATTAATTTGTTTTGACCCATATCTTGATCGTTAAAGTGTCTTTGCATATTTTCACGTTCGATTTTCTGCCTAGGATAATAAATAGGCATGCAATTTTTGCACTCTGTGCAGAAAGCAACGGATGCAAATAAAGTGTACATAATTCTTGAACTTGTGGAGGTTTCTTCCGTGCAGTGTTGGGTTCCTTAAGCGAATGCCATTACAAGTGGTGGGCATGTAGTAGAGCTCTTAGTGGCTTCGTCGCATCGTGGCAAAAGTAAGGCGACAAAACTGAGGAAGACAAGTGTTAAAATTCATGCATTGTTGATTTCCCAGATAAAGGCTCTGAAGTCCGCTATTAAGTATTCTACAGCGATAGCTGTTAGACGCCTGTCTTTGGTTTGCGCGTCTTTGTCGTCGCCATCGTCGCAGCTGGAATAACAGGTGGGTGCGCTAGTGACATCTAGGTGGATGTTATTAAAGCACGCACTGATCATTAACGCACTCACCTCATATCACGGTCAACCTGGGCCGCATAAGCCTACGGGGGGTTCTGTCTGGAACAGCCGCCTGCCAGTGGAGGGGTGCATCACTTGACCACTGCACCAGCTATCGCTGAATCTCGCGTTACACAATCGGGACCGTCCTGTGTGTTTTTTTTAAGCGAGTGATTTGTTTTGGTGAATGGGCAAGAAAAGACAGTTGTCTTCACTGCCTAAAAACCTGGAAGGAATTACAAAAAACATTGGTGACAGATTACCATCATTTTGGTGCTTGGTTTGTTTTTGCTCAATAAAGCTGTACATAATAGAAGAGCGGTAATGCCGCTCTAACACTGCTATGCGCTGGCCATGTTCAGCATTGGGTGGGCAGTCAAAAAAAAAAAACGCCCGTTGCTGTTAAAGCGCAGAAATACGAAGAGGTTTCTATAAAACGAAAACCCCCTTTTCGGACTTAAGGACGGGTGCCTAAATCTCTGAGGTAGTTCTTGAAGTAAGGTCGATTACCTTTTGAAACAATCAACAACGAACAGCACTTACTGTTGGTAACAGCACCACACGCGATTCATTGACTCCTGCGTATAGCACTGGCACTGCTCTCACACTACGTGATAGGGGTTTTCGGTTGGGTGGTGAACGATGTGTCTGGCCCAGAGAGAAGAAGGTCAGTTCTTTTTTTGGGAAGCAGTATTGACGGAACATTTTCATATATACTGCCGGCTAGTGCTATTTTGTTTATGGTTTATCGGGCTTTAACGTCCCAAAGCGACTCGGGCTATGAGAGACACCAGCTAGTGCTATTGGAGCTTTTTCCACGACTTCTCGAATGATCAGACATTTGCTCCTGAAAAGCCGTTTACATTTTGGTAACCCAAGGGAGCAGAAGATGGTGCACCTATGACAGTGAGATGCTCTGTTCCGTACTTTGCAGATCGTAATAACGTTGACTTAAAGGGGCAGGCTGCTGCCGGAGACAAGTATAAAAGCACTGACATGTTATTGTATGTCTTTTCCTATCACGAGAGTAGGGAGTGCAGAACTCGTCATTTTGGCAGAAATTTGTTTTAATTCAGCAATAAGAGTCAGGTCGTAGCCGACGGATGCGCCGTGCTGTGTTAAAATTTCGCTTCTTCCTAAGTAGTTCTGCTACGTCGACTGGAGTTGATAAGGCTACTACGCTTTATGAATATGCGAGAGCGTTAGTTCTGCGAGAAAAAATTTCAGGCTTCTTTATTACTTTTCTCAAGCAATTTGTCCTCACTTTTTTTTCACGGCTTAACCCTGTGTCATCATCTCTTCAACCGTTTTGAAAGGGCGGATTGCCACTGTGCAGCTTCGCCACTGCCATCGGCAGCGCTGCCACCGACAAAAGCAACTGCTGATATCTGCTGCTATCACCAGTGTTAGTTTACTGAGAGCATTTTTAAAACCACATTAGTGCTGTCAACTACAGTTTTAATTAAACCTACGCATTTCGGTTAATGTCTCGCTCACTACTGCCACTGAACGCCGCATAGGCGGCGCCAGTGTCATCGTGTGCCTGATGCCAGTATTTGCAGACGCCCACTACAACACGAAAGCGAGATCTCGGTGTGAAAAAGTTAGGTTTAAAATTGTTTAGCTGCATTTCTCATTCGTTTGTTTGAGCAAAGAACTTTCGATTTCCGCAAAAAAGACTACAGTCGATGGAAGTCAAGATATTTGCTTTAAACTTTCGTTTAAATTTCTTCCAGCTGAACCGATGCAGCATTTTTCTCAATTCTGTAGTGCCTTCGCCTTCTTGAGCGAATTTTAATCCCTGTAACATCTGCCTGTCTGACCGAAGTTCTGGCGCTTCTGTGCTACTACATGGCACCTGCATTGTGTAGTACTCGAGCCGCCACGTGCTTGACATACAAACATATGACGAACTCAACGTCCCCTTGCTAATGCAACAACTCCGACACAAGACGCTTGAACGAAGAATTTCAGTGTTTCTGAAAGGTGAGCCACGCTACGGTAGTTTTGCCGACCGATTTTGGAATATACCTTACAGGTCAAGCCGCCGCGGTGGCTGAGTGGTTATGGCGCTCGGCTGCTGACCCGAAAGACGCGGGTTCGATCCCGGCCGCGGCGGCTGAGTTTCGATGGAGGCGAAATTCTAGAGGCTCGTGCGCTATGCGACGTCAGTGCACGTTAAAGAACCCCAGGTGGTCGAAATTTCCGGAGCCCTTCACTACGGCGTCCCTCATAGCCAGAGTCGCTTTGGGACGTTAAACCCCCATAAACCATAAACCAAACCTTACAGGTCAATATTGTTCAATTCCTGCTTTCAAGTAGCGGCAGTTCTAGCTTCTTACTTCAAGAAATGATCGTCAATTTGTTGCGAGTACTGGCGTTTGTCGTACTGGTCACCGCATCTGCAACAGGTATTTCTTTCGTTTCTGTCTAGAAAAAGCCTCTCTTCTACATGACAGTGCAGCGAGACTTCTTTCAACAATACCACAGCAAGAGAAGCTTGCTGGTGCATTATCTCAATGAAGCGTCGGAATGCACCGATGTTTAATATAAATGCACAGTCTGCTCTAGATGTTTGGAAAGAAAGTGCAGAATGCAACTGATGCAGAAATTGATTACCACCGGTTGCTCATAGAAGCCTTTGCATTTTATTCAAGCGAGTTCCAGGTGATTTCTGCAGTGCGCATGCTAAGGTGTTGTCCCAAACTATGGTCTGAAATGTTGGCCGGGAAAAAAACCTGCACTTGAGCCCTAAAAGCGTTTCTGACATGAAGGGCAGGAGGCTAAGATACGTTTTCTAGAAACGCAGTTTTATGGGGTGCTGATGTGAACTGGGTGTTGTTCAGTTGTTCCACCTGCCGCACATAGGCAATATGTGAAGACAGATAAGCACGCCGCCACCTTACGGGATGCTAGTGTAACACGTTTAGTGTTTATCTAAGCGGGCCGACACTTTAAATTTACTTAAAAAATGATGGTATAGAACTAGTATAGTGCTTCTCTCATAGGCCATAGTTGAACCACAGTAATCCCGTCATATTAGGGTGAAAATTTGCTTTCTGGGTTTGTAATACTAGAGAAGCCAACGAAGACGTTGGCATGACGAAAATAGAAAGGTGTTGACTAAATAAAATGAAGTGACATTTCGGCTTTCCCACAAGAGCTCCCGTGAGTGAGCCTAAACGTCAATTCGCTTGTCTTCTGGTCGGTGCTTTTTGTGTTTTCGTCATGTACCGACCCGACTACACGAAATTCTGTCAAACTCGCCTTCGATTACGGTGGCGGCTGGGAAATTAACATGTAGTACCTAAGGTTATATGGCCTCTCACATGCGATTGTTTAAACGCTCTTGGCACGTCCTGTTATAGCATGAGAAATAATGCTGCTCTATGGGAATGGTTGCTAGGTCCTGAGTCTCTGCAGCCATCACAGAGTGTAGAGCTTAAGTTGGGAATTAAAAGCAACGCCCGATGCCGACGTTTGTGCAGCTGGAAAGTTTCTTTGCAGGGTGGCATGAGCGTAACGATTTATGCCAAATTAGAGTATGAAGATATTTTGCAGCTGCAAAACCGACGCATATTTGACCTAAAGACATAGTCACGCGTTGTTAGGCCGGGAACAAGTGTCGTTTCGATTAGATGTCCTAAATAGTTCGCGTTTGATTTCCATCGAGGGCGTTGAAATTGAAAGCAGGGCCACCAACGGCGCTTCGCATAGGTCACATAGTAGCCGGGAACAAGTTTCATTTCGGTTAGATGTCCTAAAGAATTCGCTGTTGATTTCCATCGAGAGCGTCGAAATTGAAAGGAGGGCCGTCAACGGCGCTTTGCACAGGTGAAGCAACCAGCGACTGTTCTTCCAAGAGGGCATCGGGTGGTGGCTGCGCTGACCGTGAAGTTCTATTTAAGGGTGCTCCGTCCTTTTCGGCATTGTCTAGCGGCAGAGGTGGTGGTGGTAGTTGGGGCACATCTCCTTCTCCCGGTAGTCCTTGTTCCTCTACGACTGGAGGCCCTTGAGGAGCCATCATAGGGGGTGGTGGTAGCTCAGGTACGGTACCCTGCCCCGGAAGTCCCTCCTCCTCTTCATCTTGATTGGGAACAAGTGTAAAACCATATGGCAGTGGAGGTATAGCTGTGCCACCAGGAATCTCCGGTGGTCCGGCTGGAACTGGCACTGTGGGTACTGACGGTGCTGGGCCCTCCCCTTCAGCTGGCGCAGATGAAGGCGTTACTGGAACAGGTACTGGTGTAGCAGTGGGCCGCAACTTGTGCGTGAGGAAATCAGGAATCCCGGGGAAATTATTACCGCTAAGGTTAAAACGGGGTTTCTTGGGTGTCTGTTGGACCTCCTGGCTCTCCTGGCTTTCTTGCGATTCTTGTTGCGTTTCGTTGGTATTATTCGGAGGAACTGTCGGCAGAGGCACCGGCTTCTGTGGCCGTTGCTCTTTCTTTTCGACGCATTTCTGAGTACCGTTGACGTACATGCAAACGGCTGCAAGAAAGAAGAAAATGGGAGTAGTCATGACGCATAATTATGAGAAAATAACATCGAAAAGTTCGACGGCCTCTAGAACCAAGAGAGTGCAAGGCCTCAGCCGTGTCCTGGTTTCTCCTCCACCTTAAGTATATGGACTCGTAGTCTTTGAAACCAACCGCAAGAATAATCACGTCTGAACATGAGAGTTCATAGTTAACTATGGCTGAGAACTAGCGTGCC